>JBBPRK010001258.1:0-13638 GCA_038093075.1 Boletus patriciae | reverse complement strand
GATCGATGTATGTGGTCATGGACGAGATCAGTTCCGTGAAGACAGGTAACAGTTCGAATGCGGTAGCTTGCTCGGATTTATCGCAGAGACGGCCAGAAGCGGTGTTAATTAGTACTCGCGGCGATTCGCGAATAGCGTCCTGAATGGCCCTGCGAATTGTTTCTTTGGTCTTAGTATATTGCCGATAACGTTCTACAAGACGTCAGCAGTTAAACTTTAGAATGAAGTCATTACACTCACCGCGAATATCGGGATCACGGGACTGCGACATCTTCAAGAGCATTGTCTCGAACGCATCTAGTGTGTCCTTTTGATGTCCTGCCCCGCGTAACGCCACATACTTTCTCTCATATCCAAATGGCGATGATGGATCGAGTGTGATGACCTGGAACGTTCCATCAACAAGGACACACTTGGGTGTAAGAACAATGTCATGCCTCGTTTGCGTCATTTAATGCATCCTCCCACATGTCCCCCGCCGCACGTGCTGTGCTTCGCCTGATGAACAGGGCTTGCGGGGTAGTAGGGCCCAGAGAAAGTGCAGCCGAATAATGAGAGATTGCTTCGTAGTATTGCCGAGCATTCAATGCCGTGTCCCCAAGGGCCTCTAGCTTGCCGCAACACCGAGATTTGAAGTCTGACAGTGATCGTGAGTCATGTAGGTGTCACCTGCGTTGCATACGCGTTCACTTACCGAGAACCCATTTCGCATCCTTGTCATGTATCACCTGTGCCAATTCATTTGTCATTGCATGGAAACACTCGGCCGCGTCCGCGATGAGGTTGACCATTTCGAGACGTTCACACAAGGCCCGATAAATAGAGAATCTCGGGACCTTGAACTTCGAATCAAAATGTCAATTCCACAGTACGTGCCTATAGAGGGATACACTCACATCACTAGCAATAGTCAAAGCGTTCTTCCACAACCCGTCTGTCAATCCTGCTTGGGCCCACTCCATCAATACCCCCCCGTAGTCCCATGGTGATGATGGATCGAGTGTCATCACCTAATGATCATGCGTCAACAAAATGAGACCTACACAAGATAAAAATGACGTACCTGATTCGTATCATCTAAGGCGTCCAGCCATAATCCCTTTGCCATATATACTGTGCTGCGCATGATGAAAATTTCTTGTGGGACGGCAGGATTGAGGGAGAGTGCGGCAGAATATTGAGTGATGGCATCATCGTGTCGTTGGGCATCCGCAGCTACGTCTCCGAGGCGTTTTAGCGTTCTGGCACAATGCTGCTTGAAATCTAAAGGAGATTAATCACATAGGCGCCACCTAGAACGGCGTGCGCGACCGCTCACCATGAACCCATTTCGCTTGTTCGTCACTCATGTTTGCCAACTCGCTCACCATTTCTTGCAGACATTCAATCGAGTCCATGATGTGACCGAGCGTTGCGAGACGTTCGCATATGGCCCGATAAATAGAGAATCTCGGGGCCTTGAACTTCAAATTAAAATGTTAATTACACAATACGTGTCAATAGAAGGATACACTCACACCACTAGCGGTACTCAAGACGTTTTTCCACAACCCGTCTGTCAATTTTACATTAGCCCACTCCGTCAATACGCTCTCGTAGTTCCATGGAGACAGCGGAACGAGTGTCATGACCTAATGATTTTTGCGTCGACAAGATCAGACTTGTACATGACAGAAATCACGTACCTGATTCGTATCATCTAAGGCGTCCTTCCATAATCCCTTTGTCACATATACCTTGCTTCGCTTGATCAAAATATCTTGTCGGACAGCGGGATTGAGTGACAATGCAGCTGAATACTGGGCAATGGCATCATCGTGTCGTTGGGCACCCACTGCTGCGTCTCCAAGACGCCCTAGCTTTTCACTGCAGCGCCGAATGAAGTCTAAAAGAGATTCATTGCATTAGTGCCACCTGAAATGGTGGGTGCGACCACATACCCAGAATCCATTTCGCCTGTTCATCATGTATGTCTGTTTCATCTGCCAATTCGCTCACCATTTGTTGCAAACATTCAATCGCGTCCGTGACGCGGTCAATCATTTCAAGATGTTCGCATATGACCCGATAAGTTGTAAATCTCGGAGCCACAAACTTCAGAGTGTCATGCCCACAAGGTACACCAGAGTAGGGGGAATACTCACGCTGACAGCAGCAACTACGGCATCTTTCCACAAGCCACTCGCCAATGTTGCTTTTGCCCACTCTCTCACTAGCGGCGTGGGGATCGGTGAATCAAGGATCGCTCGAACTATCGGCACTTCATCGGGTCGGGTGGCCTTCGAGGATGCGTCACCGCCACTTTCGGGAGCGGAGAGACATCGGTAGGTGAAATCTGCGGAAGGAATTTGAATGCACAGTAACCAAACTGGTGGTACATAACCTCACCAGAAACCCACTTGATAACGGGTTTGCTCACGTAAATCTCGTCCTCAAAGGTATTTGCCATTTTAAGAAGAGACTCGATGGCCTCCTTCGTGCGACCTGCTGCATACAGGGCTTCACAAAGACGCTGTTCAATGGTGATAGCGAGGTTATCAAATTTCCAACCAGATACCTGTTAATAAAGAGGGCGACTGGTTTTAATATGTTGCAATATAGCTTTTAGGAAGCTTACCAGGGAGACCACCAAGAGCGATTGACTCATGTGGTGCCGCGTTTGGGCTCGTGCACGCTCGAATGATTGTATCGCACGCTCGTAGTCGCTGCTCTCCATATGAGAGTTCCCATGGAGAAGGTACATATATGCCTGCCAGAGATATCAGCCTGAGTGGTGATGCCATGTGGTAGCGCATTATGGACGTACCTGAACCTCATAGCATATCGAATTGACCTGTACTGTAGCGATGAGGTCGTCCACGCGAGATAATGCATCATTGTGCTCTCCAGCTATGAACACGATGACAGCCTAGGAAAGGTGGGCAGCTGAGGGACAACCGAGTTCCAATGGATGGAATACCTTGATCAAAAGGAGAAAGCTAACGTGAGATGTGTGGAAGTGCTCGAATGCGATATCGCACGCTCGATACCCCGCGTCCCTTTCCCCGTTACCGACAAGTGCTATACTCTTTGCAATGTAGCCGATGACGGATGGCTGAATTTTGATGGACTTGCGTAAATTAGCGTCAGTGTCAGCGTGTAGAAGATTAGAGGAGACGAAACCTCTTTGGCATCGATGATCGCTGCGTCCCACTCTCGCAAGCGTGCTCGTACGAGAGCCCGACTAGCAAGTAAATGATGACCGGAATTCTGAGACGCGGGAATTGCTGCGGTCAACAGTGCTTCCGCGCTCACGAGTCGATCACCTTTCCACGAATCGAGCGCAGGGGCATCGATTTGGATGTTTGGTTGTTGAAAAGCGGAGCGCAGCTGAGACAACGGGATTGAACCCTGTGTGGAGAGAGAAGTAGAGTAAGCAACAGTGTGGGAGAATAGAGGAGACGGAGCCTCTTTGGCGTCGACGATCGCGGCGTCCCACTCTCGCAAATATCCTTTGAGAGCCCGACTAGAGGGTACGTCATCACTTGGATTCTCAGACGCGGGGATTGCTGCGGTCAACAACGCTTTCGCGTTCGCGAGTTGGTCGCCCTTCCAAGAAGCGAGCGCAGGGGTGGTGATTTGAATGTCTAGTTGTTGGAAAGTGGGGTTCAGCTGAGACAGGGGGTTTGGAACCTATGAGGAGAGATCATCGAAGTAAGAAATTTTCAGATACGCCATGCTCACAATGGTATGGGCGAGCTGTTTGATGGTGATTTCTCCGTCCTTTCCACCAATGGCGATAAGCCGGGCATCTGGAGAGAGCGTGATTGAACGTATGTCTTGAGTGTGTCGGATGAGACCGAGCTGGGTGTGTTTCGACGTGTCCCAAAACGCGACGGTTCGGCTTGTGGAGTTCGCGATAAATTCCCCACGTTGCGGGAGGGCAATGCACGAGAAGCGGCCGCCGTCAGGAACTGGCCATTCAGAGACTGTTGACCCAGTGGATGCTTCGATTTGTTTGACTTCATTGCCGGATAGGACAAAGAGGTGGTTTCTGAACCAGAGGAGACTGGTACTGGACCACGGAGTTACGTTCACTTTGATGTCCACGAGTAACCGGCCGTCGTTGCTGTCGTAGACTCGAACAGAATCCGGACTGGCTGCCGCGATCCGATCACCTTGCGGCGAGAATTTCGCCGTGATCAGCGCCCTCTCGCGGTGGAGTGTTACTGCTCGTTCGCGAGTTGCGATGTCCCAGACGGTGGCTCTGCAGTTACGCGATGTAACGAGGAGCCGAGTCGAGTCGGGTGAGAAATCGACTGCGTCCGCCTCGAGCGCGAAGACTGTTTCGTGTGTGTCCGCGTCCCAGACGATCACCTCGCCCCACAATGTCCCTGCCGCGATCCACATCCCATCCTTCGAGGCAGCGACGCACAGGACATACGGCGCTTCCATCCTTGCCATTTCTTCTCCGTCTTCCACTCGCCACACTCGAACCCCGTTTTCACCGCCGCTCACGAGATGCTTGCCATTCGCTGTAAATGTTACCGCTGATACCTTGTCACCGCCGTCGATTTTGATAACCGTGGAAGGCTCTTGTGTGCGGGATAGCTGTTGGATGGTAATTTCCCTATACTCTCCACCAATTGCGATAAATTGGTCGTCTGGAGAGAGTGTCATTGAACGTATGTCTTGAGGGTGTCGGATAAGACCAAGCTGGGTGTGTGTCGACGTGTCCCAAAAGGTAACGGTACTGTTCGTAGAGTAGGCGATAAATTCCTTATGCAGTGGTAGGGCAATGCACGAGGAGGAGTTGGTATCGGGAACTAGCCACTCCGAGACTGCTGACCCAGTGGATGCTTCAATTTGCTTGATTTTACCGTCGGATATGACAAAGAGCCGATCATTTGACCAGAGGAGACCAGAATTGTACCACGGGATGACTTTTACCGGGACGTCCACAAGTAAAGTACCACTGCTGTCGAAGACTCGAACGCATTTCTGAGTGGCTGTTGCGATTCGATCGCCTTGTGGCGAGAATTTTGCTGCTCTGACATCATCCTCATGGGGGAGTGGACCGAGCACTGGTTTGCCGGTTACGATGTCCCAGATGGTGACTGTGCGGTTATCTGATGCAGAGACGAGTCGAGTCGAGTCGGGCGAGAAATCGACCCCGTTGACGTAGTCATCCCCAAGCGTGATGACCTCTTTGCATGTCTCCGCATCCCACACGATGACGTCACCCAGCCATCTTCCCGCCGCGATCCGTGTACCGTCCTTTGAGACGGCGAGACAATTCACGACCCCCACTGCCATTGTTGCGACTGGTTCCTCGTCTCCGACTCGCCACATTCGGACGGTCTTTTGGTCACCGCTCACGAGATATTCCCCGTTCACCGAGAACGCCATTGCACGTATCGGGCGACCGACGTGGTTTTCGATCGGTCTATCATGGCGTTCTTGTTCAGCGGTCAGCATCGACACAACTCCACTCTGTCGGTAATACGCACCGAGCATTGTCGACGACGTGGACCAGCACAATGTAGGCGAGCAACGGATAATCAATGAACAAGCTGTCGCTGGTCCTTTTGCCTTCGATTGTATACAGGCTGAGGTTGCCTAGACCAGCGCACAGGGCCGCTTCAAGTTCGTGCGAAAAACTCACAAGGTCGATGCGCACGTGATCGGTCGCGTCGGACACGGAACAGTCATTCATTCATTCATTCAGTAAGCTGAGTTCCCTCAGGCTCACCGGGTACATACATCCCTAAGTGTTGCTGTGCTTGCCGTCTTCCCTGCATGGACAAAACACAGCAACTCCAAAATACTGGCAGCAGTACTATGTACCTGTGAACTAGCATTGCCTCATGGATGGCACACGCCCTTACTCTCGTCCGAATCTCTCCACCTCCCCTCTACCCCCAAGCCGTTTGCATTTCCATCGGACCTCAACATAAGAAGGTGTGTTTATGTGTGGAAGGGCTGGGGTGCCCGGAACAGCGTCGCTGACTCTCGAACAGTACTTGCCACGGAAATATCGCCTCCTGAAGGAAGACACCGATAGGCGTGGGGAGGAGGTTATGAACTCGTTAACCCGCGTTATTGTGGCCATCAACACAGTGAAGGACTTGGTCCCCATCGAAATCGGCAAAATAATATTGTCCGCAGCGTCGACGATCTTGCTTGCCATTAAGGTAGATCCCTGGTCCGTCGTTTGAAACAGGCCGCTGAACGGCCTACCTTTCTCACAGGATACAACGAAGAACTTGAACAAGGAAGACTTCCGCGATATCATCGACCAATGCGACCAGATTGGAAAGCTCATCCACCAAACCGTTTGGGAGATCAGTGAGAAGCAGAACAGCCCAATGCTTGACGAGGCTTTGGAAGACCTAGAAAGGTAAGTGCTGTTTGGTAGCCTCAGCTTGACTTTCCTCTCGCCTGACATGGCCTGCAGTGCCGTGAATCGTGTTCGCGACCAAATGACGAAAAGGGACAAACAAAGATTTCTTCTCTTGTTTGCTTCAACTCCGATCAATAAAGAGCGTATCAACACCTGAACGAGGGCACTAGACCGCAGTTTGATGTTCTTCAACGTCGATCTATCACCTTTCTTAGGGAAAATCTTACTGAGAGACGTTTAGACTCGATTGATTATTGCAAGTGCGACAAACGCTCAAACGCTCATGCGAAGAAGAATGTTGCGTGAGGCTCAGTCACTCTCGCGCACTGTGCTCTTTCTAAGCAAAGCTTGCAGCACTCAACCACGACCCGGAGCCCCGCCACCGAGACCCTCAACCTTTTTCGGTCGAGAGGGGCTTTTCCATGAAGTTCTCGACCCCTTGCTGGGCCACGAGCGGAGCCACGTCGTCCTCATAGGCTGGGGGGGAATCGGCAAAAGTTCACTTGCGAAAGCCATCCTCAATGATCCAGGCATCGAAGCGAAGTTCAAGGACCGTCGGTCCTTCATCCATTTCGGTGACCTCCTTTCCTCCCAAGTAATATATAACACCTTCGTCGAGTGCATTGCGCGTACTCTAGGTGTCGCGGTGTCCGCCTCAGGAAGCCATCGGGAAGTTTCTCCAAGCCTCGACCTCACATAAGTGCAGGACGCACGCAAGCTGAGGGCGCGAGAGGCATCGGGTTCGAGTTACTATTTTATGGGGGTTAGTGTACTGTATTCGTTGTACACATTATATACTCATTTCCTATCTGTTTCCCACCCCCAGTCAAGCTCAGTTGAGGACGGCGCATGGCAGCGCAAGAACCTTCCCATCCGCTCCGTCTCCACGGGTGAAGGACTCACTACCTTTACTCAAAAATCCCAGGAAGGATAAAATTTTCGGTACGCCATCTCAGAGCCACATGCAGTTCGCCTCATCTCACAGGAGGTCCAGGCCTCTACTACGGGGAGCTCATCGAAAGCTTCATGGCCAAGGTGATATTGGGCGTCCAGTAAGATGCGGTCACATATAATCGGTGATATCGACAACGGTGGGCTTGTAAACTTCAGGGTCATCACAAAAACAGTAGAAACAAAATATAGCTATACGTATGTGTGTCAGACAAAACATTGGCCGCACGCGTGGGTTTTGCTGTCTTGCCGGACGTGGGATATATATTGGAATACGGAAAAGGTTCGAAGTCGGATAGAAGTCGGCGGAACGATTAGAGCAGTGGGGATGGACGTGACAAAACAATCACCTCGTCCGAGTACAAAACAATATATTGTGTGTGTGACCATAGCTAATACATTGCTAAGTACTCTCGTCTACTGATACCCCAATCTGATCCATCCGATCAAAATAATAATGAAAGTGACAAACGATTGAAAGCAGATCACTAACGACAACCAGCAACTGAGCAATAACGACTGACAGCGAGTGCAATAACTTGAATGAGGCGAATGCGAGTGACGTAGTAGTATCGAATGGTGCAGAGAACGTCCATGAGCAGTGTGGTATGTGGATCCAGCGAGACGACAATCACGGAACGACTCTGAGAAATCGACATCTCTGATGGCATGGTGTTCCTCCTCGAGCGCAAAAATCTTTTCGTATGTTTTTGCACCCCACACAACCACCTCTCTCTGCCGTCCTTCGAGACAGTGACACACCGGGCTCATGCTTTCGTCATAGCCATTTATTTTCCGTCCTGCACTCCCCACACCCGAAGCCCCTCGTCATCCCCGCTCACGAGATATTCGCCATTCGCTGCAAATGTCATTGCCCGTACGTTGTCAGGACCCCCATTGATTTCGGTGGGCGTGGAACGCTCTTGTCCAGCGATCAGCATCCCTGCAGCTCCATCTTGTCGGTACGCACCGGACATTGTCGACGACGTGGTCATCAGCTTGGGCATAGTGTGACTGAGAAACGGAGAGTGTCAACGAACGAGTTGTGGCACCGTGACCGTATTCTATACGTGTTGGCGTTCATTGATACAGACCAGTGCACATGTCCTTGCCTCGTGTTTTCGGTACCAGTGCTTCTTGCACCCAGACCCCGTTTCTGACGAGTGCACTGGTGATACGAAGAACTCCCTGCGTGGCCGACAAGTTGTCACCTGTTTCACGATACACCACCCTGTATCTGGCAGTGCCATCCACCACTGCCCAACTGCCGATGTGCTTGCAAAAGTGGGTACCGTTGTTGCATCTCGTGCGCACGTGCTGTGGTACCTGTCGGTGTTCGTCCTGTGGAAGGAGCGGCGCACAGGTATTTGTCCGTTAGATGTAACTGCACCGCAACGGCAACTAGTAGGCCCGTCAGTAATACAACCTGATCCACGAACGAAAGGCCTTCTGAGAATCAGTAATATGGTCACAACTTACAAGAGCATTCAAGTTCGAGAAGTTGATGGAACGAGAAACGAAACTATGAAACAGGTTACAGCGGTCACGGCACCGAGAGCAACGATGGCAAGGGGTTTGCACTCCAACGCGCGGTGGACTAATGTTCAACGTTCATCAAAGCAAGTCCAAAAGAGATACAGGACAAGTGAATGCGACATGCTCATGACTACAGCAATTGACAGTCCTTACAGCACGTCCAGCATCCGTGCATTCTCTATCAGCATGTTCAACGGCGCATCTTCCTGTACCTGCACAGTGATCATACACTCCGGCGCGACCCTCCTGTACTCTTCCACGTTCTGGCGCGTCGGCGTGAACAACAGCGCACCAAACGGCTGTCTCAGTCGAGCCACGAATCGCAAGGCTCGCGTCTGCTTGTCCGCCTGCGATACGGGCGACGGGGGCCGGAGGGATGCTTCATATCGAGACGTGGTAGGTCCGCCAAACGGCAGCCGAAGGCGAGCGACGAACTGCGCCGCTCGCGTTTGCGGGGCTTCGTATGTGATATCGAACGAACTAGGGAACGACCATGACTCGCTGATGGGGGGTGACAGGTCGACTGTATTTTCGGCGGGGATAGTCTCTGTGACAATTCGAACCAGCTGTCGGTCGAGGAGAAAGTCGATCCAAGGGTGAATGAGGTATAGGGAATCGAATCGAGAGAGGTCCTCTTTGGTCCGGATCTCCACGACCCCGAGCGCCGCTGTTTGTGCACGGAAAACACGTTCCGACCTGCTCCGAGAAGGAGACGCAAATAAATGCCCGAGTTTGAAACTGAGGCACGGGAGCTTCATCCGTTGTCCAACGAACATCGATATGGGGAGCTCATTGAGTCGGTCGTACAACTGCATAACCAACGTGGAATTGAGTGAAGAGGCCCGCAATCTTGCCGTGATCGTGTCCATTTCGTCATCTTCAATGGCCCGCGGAACGTGCGATGTCGGCAACTGGCTAAACACGGTGATAGCAGCAGGGAGGCAACTATTGAACTTGCCAGAGCTCCCTGTCCATGCAAGAATGCTTGTGTCTCCTGAGCTCGTGAGTAACTGCGCCAACATTCGCCCAAGCGCCTTGTTCCCTTCGCCATATACGACAGGCAAGGAGATGGAAAATATTCCAAGCAAAGAGTATGCTGCATCCTCGAGGAAGGTAGTCTCTCGTTTCGAAGCTAGACACAGCTTCTCCCGGATGTCATCGGGGCCGGGTCGGAGTGCCATCAGTGTTTGTGCCGAGACACCAGTCGCCTCCTCCATCTCCGAGGTAATTTCGGGTGACTCCTTGTGGTTAGGAATATCGAGGTTTAGGTACGGAGTCCAGTCTTCGGTGTAGAATCGGACGACCTTCGAAGCATGATACTCCTGGAATGTCCAGGCCCGCGTATTCCAAAGACTCTTCACGAGATCGCCGCGCCGCGAGGGAGAACGAACACCACGGAGGAAAATAATCGTCAGAGAAGAACCCCGATACCACTTGAACATGGCGACAATCGCTTCTTGGACCACGAAATGATCCGCCTTGTTGATACAACAAGTGTCACTCCATGCCCAATGGAACCCAGCATCCCGCACGAGTTTGCAGAACATTTGCAGCTTGTCATGAGTGGGAGACTCCTCGAGATCGTACACCATAATGTGTAGGACCTTTTCGAACAGGGGTTCGCTGCCTTCCCACGTGTGCGAGAACGTGGCATAACGGTAGTACTTTGTCACTTCCTGCTCAATGCGGGCATGGTCAATCTCCAATGTCATGGAGGAAACGAGCTCCGTAAATATCGGCAATGATTCAAATGCGGCAGCCTGCTCAGATTTGTCGCAGAGACGACCAGAAGTGGTGTTCAACAGCACTCTTGGCGATTCACGAATGGCAGCCTGAATGGCCCTGCTGATTGCCGCTTCTGTCTTTTCAGGATTGATGTACTGGCGAGAACGTTCTGCGAGACAAGATCAATAGGGATGCTTTAGCACAGTGTCGTCACCCTCACCACGAATCCCCGGATTGTACGACTGCGACATCTTCGAAAGCATCGTCTCGAACGCAGTTATTGCATCGCCATACAGTCCTGCGCCATGTAAAGCTGCGTGCTTCTTCTCATAGCCCGATGGAGACGATGGATCGAGCTTAATTACCTGGCGAGTTTCAATTAAACATGTCGAGTTTGGAAAGACAAAAATGAGGTACTTACTTCACTTGCGTCGTCTAATGCATCCTCCCACGAGCCTATTCCAGCATGCGCCTTGCTTCGTTTAGCGAGTAGGACTTGTGAGGTAGGCGGATCCAGTGACAGTGCAGCCGAATACTGGGAGACGGCTTCAGCGAATTGCCGAGCACTCATCGCGGTATCCCCAAGGTCTTCCGACTTGGTGCGGCAACGAGACTCGAAGTCTAAGCGAAAACGGTCACAAAATTGACATCTGCATCGAGGCACGATCCTCACCGTGAACCCAATTCGCCTCGTTGCCCTGCCCCTCCTGCGCCAATTCGTTTCCCATCATATGAAAACACTCGATCGCATCCGTAATGTGGTTGATCTTCTCAAGACGTTCACATATCACCTGGTAAACAGTAAATCTAGGGACCTCGAACTGGGAAAAATGCATCAATTGTACAGTACACATCAATAAAGGAATCGCATACCGCACTGGCACTAATCAAGGCATTCTTCCACGAACAGTTTGTCAACACTACTTTTGCCCACTTCATCGACACCCTCTCGTAGTCAAATACCGATGATGGATCGGGTGCAATGACCTGACAATCACCGTCAACGACGACACACTTGAATACAACAAAAATGCCATGCCTCATTTGCATCGTTTAATGGATTTCCCCACATGCCCGGCACCGCGCGTGTCTTTCTCCGCTGAGCTAACAGGGCTTGGGCGGTAGTGGGATTGAGCGTCAGAGCGGCCGAGTACTGCGCGATGGCTTCGTCACGTTGCCGAGCGTCAACTGCAATATCTCCAAGGGCCGCTAGCTGCTCGCAGCAACGAGACTTGAAGTCTGACAGGGAATAAGTCACGTAGCTGTCACCAGAATTGAATACAGGATCACTCACGGAGAATCCATCTCGCCTGCTCATCCTCTACCTCTTGTCCCAGTTCACTTCCCATGTCGTGGAAACACTCGATCGCGTCCACTACAAGCTTGGCTGATTCGAGATGTTCACACAAGGCCTGATAAACGGTAAATCTCGGGACCTTGAGCTTGGAACCGAAATGTTAATTTTATCGTGCACGTCAATAGAAGAAAGCACTTACGCCCTCGGCAGATTTCAAGGCATTCTTCCATGACACATGTGTCAATTTTACTTTCACCCACTCCATCAATACCCTCTCGTAGCCCCATGTAGACGACGGATCGAGCGCTATCACCTAAGTCTTCCGCGTCGAGAGGATCGGACCCACACAAGACAGAATGGCGTACCTGATCCGTATCATCTAGAGCCTCCTCCCATAACCCCATTGCCACATATACCTTACTTCGCTTGATCAAAACGTCTCGTGGGATGGCGGGGTCGAGGGACAGCGCGGCAGAATACCGAGCACTTGCATCGTCGTATTGTTGGGCATCCACTGCTGTATCACCGAGCTGTTCCAGCTTTTCAGCACAGCGCAGCTTGAAGTCTAAAAGTGATAGATCACATAACCACTGTCTGAAACGACATGCATGACCACCCTCACCTGTAATCCATTCTACCTGCTCACCACACATCTGTGTCGTCCCTAATTCGCTGTCCATTTGGCGGAAACACTGAAATGCGTCTGTTACGCAGTTTACCATCTCTAGATGTTCGCAGATAGCCTGATAAACTGTGAGCCTCGGGGCCGTAAACTACAGGCCAATGAAATGTCAGAAATACAAAGGACACCGGAGCAGGGCAATACTCACACCAACAGCGGCAGCCAAGGCATCTTTCCACGAGCCACTCGCCAATGTTGCCTTCACCCACTCCCTCAAGAGTGGTGTGGGAATGAGCGAATCGAGCATTGCTTGAGGCGTCGGTGCTCTATCGTGTGGGGTATCCATCGGGAATGAGCCACCCTCGCTTTCGAGAGTGGACAGACATCGGTGGGTGAAATCTGCGGAAGGAATTCGAACGCATGACAATCAAACGAGTGGTACATAAACTCACCGGAAACCCACTCGGTGATGGGTCCGCTCGCGTAAACCTCTTGATCAAAGGTATCTACCATTTTAAGAAGAGACTCGCTGGCCTCTTTCGTGCGACCTGCTGTATACAGGGCCTCACAAAGGCGTTGTCGAATCGTGATGTCGAAATCGTCAAAATTCCAACCCGACATCTGATAATAAGGGGGGTGACTGATTTCAACATGTCGCAATATAACTGTTAGGAAGCTTACCAGTGAGACCACCAAGAGCGATTGATTCGTGAGGTGCCGCGTTTGGATTCGTGCTCGTTCGAACGATTGTATCGCACGCTCGTAATCGCTCTTCTCCATGTACGAGTTTCCAAGAAGAAGGCACATGTATGCCTGCTAGAGCTATCAGCGGTGATATTCGCCGTACGGCAGCGCATTGTCCACGTGCCTGAACCTCGTAGCATATTGAGTTGGCATGTACCGTAGCGATGAGATCGTCTAAGCGAGACAACGCATCGATGTGCTCTCCGGCCATGAACACGATGACAGCCTAATAAAAATGAGTAGCTGATAACCGAGTTCCAATGCATGGCATACCTTGATCAACAGGAGAAAGCTAACGTGAGATGTGTGGAAGAGCTCAAATGCGATGTCACACGCTCGATACCCGGCGTCCCTTTCCCCCTTGCCGACAAGCGCTATACT
>JBBPRK010001257.1:0-13644 GCA_038093075.1 Boletus patriciae | reverse complement strand
CGAGCGCAGGCGCAACGCGCCGAAGCGAGGGGGCGCGGCGGGTCCAAAGGTCGATTCGGCGTTTGCCGAGTCATCCGTGGCGGGATTTGCCACGGATGTGGCGCTTTGCGTCTTATATGAGAAGGAAGCTGGCCGTCCACATCACCAGCACCCTGGAACGTGTGGAGGCGACGAAGTGTTACAGCGTATCACAGCTGAGCAAAATATGCTGTGGTCTGACCAAACGCTCCTTAGTCTGCTGCGACGAGAGATCTCCAACCGAGGTAATTGTGGCATGTTTATGCTGTATATCTAATCTTTGGAACATCAGATATGAGATAGGGTTATTCGAGGCTCGAACCCACCCTACAAGAGCGGACTACCAGTGATGGCACAGGCTGGCATCCACAAACTGGAGTGGATATTCACAATTGAGCAGTCTTCAGTTTACGGATGGAACTGGGCCGGGTCGTCAAAGTGTTGTTACTAGAACTGACAGTCCTCGTACGACAGAAGGTATACAACCTACTGAAAAGGTATCAGTAAGTGTGCGTGCCGATGACACGGAGTGACCGAAGGACACAAGAATAAGGAAGTACTTAATTTACCGATCTGTGACCGCGGCGTCTCAGCCCCTTTCCCGCGATACCGCCGATATGAAGCCTCGTGCACGGCCTTGTGAACGTGGTGACTGCCGAACGACAAGCGATAAATGTAAAGTTTCTCACCTCTCGGTACCCAACTCTATATAGCGTTTAATTTGTGAGTCCAAGAGAGAAAGAAATATCCGGGCCACGGACACCTATTAGCATATGTAGCATGGTCGGAAGTAACAATGCGGGAGTGACTTTTTTTGCGGAGTGGGTTGTTTGGAAAGCACATTAGAATATCCCAAATCCGCGTACGTTTGACAGAATTCCCTTGCGGATGAACGATAGCGGCGATCAACAAGAATACTCACGAGTTGCGGAGGGTGAGGGGAGCAGACTCGGATCCATGAGAGTACGATCAAATTGGGGGCACAGGGCCCTATCTACAAGTACACTTCTGTCGCGCGCTTGGATGTGGAGCTATAGCGGTCAGAAATTCTGGAATATATCTATACAATGCTGGTTTGCGCCAACTCGAAAGTTCATTGTCGGGTTTGGCCAAGCGGACCATGCAACACCTTGGACATGAGAATCATGACTCGCAGGCTTCTCCCGAGTCTATCAACTTTGGAAATCGGCAGGTTCCTACACACCGCCGATTCGAGTGAGGAGTACTAGGGCAATAGATATCAGTATGAAACGGTAAATCCGAGTGGTACGAAATTTCAAATCTCTGTCAAAAACAGTAGATGTTAAAAACTAGTGTGCTTTTCAGAGGAGCTCTACTTACCTCGGGTAAAGCACGAATGATGGCCGCATTACATACGCGTGCGATGGATACTTGCAGCTTCCTTCCGGCGAATTCGCCAACCCAAGGCCCTCCTTGAAGCTGGTGTGAACAGTGCCGCAGTGAGCGCATCCCAAATCTCACCGAGTTCAGGGTCTCGATCATGATTCTCAATACCTTGAGCTCCAGTGCATTCGACCTCGTCTCCCTCCTGCGAAAGGTGCGTCCTAGATGAGTCAATCCCCAAGCCAGGTCCCCAGTTTGCCTACCTCGACACCTGGTTCTGTGTACGCAGTGTCCGGTTCCTGCGAAAGGATAAATGAAACACTTAGCTTGTCCGAACATGGAGCGGTCAGGAAGTTGTTGGAACACACCCACGTGTGCGTACTGGTACTCGCACGAAGTCCTGTCTGTGCTATGTTGCTCGATGTTTCGCTCGGCATCGGAACGAAAATGACGGTAAGGAATGGACACGATCTCAATTCCGGATGCTGCTCTGATGTAACTCGTGTTCAGGCTTGTCGTTCGACGCAGCTCTCGTAGCTCGAGCGGAGTCCGATCGGAGTTCATATCCAGGAAGCTATGATCAGCGCGAGCGTTGCTCTTCGATCCATATGCCAGTGTACTTGTGAACGACACAGCGCTGGACGTGGTTGACGGATCGTGGGGAAGGGAAGCGGGGGCAGAGAGCCTCGAACCAAGTCGAGGTGGTATGGGCGACGAGGGTCTCAGGCCCATAGGGAGTGCACCTTGGAGGCGATCCTTCCTTCGTGCACTACCAGTGTGCCAGTGGGTCTGAGGCCATTCTCAGTTTTCTGCTGCACAAGTTGTCGCCATGATTTTGTAGCAAATCATGATGATGCAATGCATGAAAAGTTAAAGGCTACATTTCCGTTTGCTACACATGAAACGGTCGTTCTCTCCATTCACTGGCAATTACCACTCCAAACCACGTAGCCTAATACCCTTTTCCACTGCGGTCCAATGATCATTGCACCTTCTTCTCCCCCGCAAGCACATCCACCATCCTCACCTCCACGCGTGACCAACCGCTTCAAGTTGAACCCCCGGACTATAGTTTTTTCAAACACCCAGCAGCTCGCGAAATCGGCTACCATCGCGTTACTGTCGAGAGGTCGGGGTTGCTGTAAAAACAAACAGAGACAGCTCGCGCGAGGCACCTGGTATCCTCCAACGGTTCAACTTCAAAGCCACCAACCGTGTCAACTCGAGGAAGGAATTCTTCAAACGTGCCGCACGAGAGCAAATCACCCTTCAGAATCTGCGACGAATTCTTCCCCAGTCCTACGTTACCATCTACCAAGTATGTGCTCCTCCGAGGTCTATCGGCATTGTTGGAGTTTCCGATCATGCCAATTGCCGCTGTCTTATCTTGGTCACGTTCCGATATTCTACTTACTGCAGCGCTTCGTTCTCCAGCATACCGCAAGACAGATCCTGCTCTCGCAAGTCAGCGGGGCGCTATTGAAACACTGGTTGCGGCAATTCACGAAACGTGTCGATCGCGTTACACAACTTTCATCAAACTACTCGTACATCGAAAGCACGCGCTTGATCCAGACCTGATCTCAACTCCTCAAGTTACTGTAGCAGGGTCGAGCAGCCACAGCTGAGTAGAGATCTCGGAATTGTTCGTCACGAACGCCTGCAACGAGTTGTTTCAGTGAGTGGACGACAGTAGTTGTTGTCCAGCTGCTCGTACCTTTTGATTGGTTCCATGGAGCGCAAACTGCACAGTTTCAGGAACGAACAATCTGTGAGGGACAACTATTGGCTGTAATACTAGTGAGTGGACATCGGCTTACTGAAACGCCGTAAGCGGCTGCCCCTTTGTATCGTAAACCACAACGGTGTTGATTGGCCATCGCTTCCGCGGCACGACATCGGTGCCCTTGACTTCGTAGGTGAGCTGAGTCAGGTCTCCGACGGTAACATCGAGGCCTTGGACGGCAACATCGAGGGTTTGGCCAGTAAGATCCAGGCGTTGCTTCGCTGAAACGCTTTCGATAGTATATCCATTGGCATCCGTTGCATTCGTCAGTTTCCACTGTTAGTCGGAGTTAGTACAGCCGCGATCGTGTAAGAACATGACCTATCACGAACTTTGCCCTGATTCGGTTGAAGCCTGTTAGAAGTGGCGACTGAGGAGTCTGAGTGCGCAACAAGGAATTGATTGTTGCCGTAGTTACGAATCTTGTAGATCCCATCGCTCACGATGTTGTAAGCAGGGAACTTGGCGAGACCAAGGTCGAAGATGGCCTTCTCAGTTCCGCATGCCTTCGTGAAGTTCTCGACCCAACCCGGCCACCTCCTTTTCCTCTCATCGTCGGGGAGATTCCCGATGTTGCGGTTGATAAATTCTGACGTCATGAAAATCTTAGTAAACCCAAGATTGAATTCATGGTGAATCCATACTTTTGTATTTCGTGGCCGAGCTCCCACCCGAATTTGCTTGAATCCACAAAGAAAAGTATACTGTGTCTGAATGGGGTCAATCCAGCCATTTCTCTCCAATGGAAGGAACACATACTCCTAATGGTATTCGGATCCCGCAACAGTCTGTTAGCAATAATGTCGTATCCCTGAAAGATGTCGGGAGCCTTCTCGACACAAACTACACTACTACTCACCAAGATGCAAGGCAGAAGAACGATATGTATACTGCAAAGAGAGTGTAGATTAGTCAAACCCGAGGTTATACAAACACTCGCAAGACACACTCAAGCCAATCGCCATCCTTGACAACACTTTTGTAAAGCTCGAGAGAATTTTTGAGCGCTTGTGACTTCTCCTCGCCGGCGACGCTGGCCTTCGGAACCCCTAGCTTATTTGTCAAGTCGTCTCGGGAGTCTGCGACATACTGAAGGCTTGTGGAGAGTTTCGCCGCGAATTCCCGAATCTCCTCGAAAGTGCCACTTTTTGCGATAGATTCCATTCTCACCCTATAGTAATGCTCTAGGTATGTGGCATCTTGCTGTGGGTGGAGCTTGAGATACCGCGAGGAGAAATCCGCGTCGTCTTACTTACGGTCATATAGTGCCGAAAGCCGTTCAGAGCAGCGGTACCCTTAGCGAGCTTAACGGGGAAAGGATGATTAATTAATTCATCCCAGGCAGTTGCGCCTTCATTGAGGAGGTCTTGGACATAATCCTTCTCCTCCTCTTCCTTCCCCCCTTTTACGCTGGACCCGAATGCAATAACTTGCTGTTTCCTGTAGATGTCTGTGGGGCCGAGCTGCATATGGAGAGAAGAACACATACTGGGAATCGAAGGCCGCATGAGAAAGTGCCAACGCAACGCGGCTGTGTAGACCGACGCGCGAGGGCACCGTGTCAGATGTTGCAAAGCTCATCGTAGTTGGAATGCCAAAACTAGATGGGCGTTGGTATGCATCAAGGGGAAGAGGGCGTCCTTTATATGCAGTCCTGTAACCTGAACATGAGGGGTACCTCGCCCATGTCCGATTGATCCATTTGGATAAAGTTCATCGCAAGAATGAATTGTTCAATCTCCGAGGCGGCCCCTTCATCTGTCGAACGAAACAAAAACGGAATCCAGAGTGTATTAGATCCATAACTGGAAGTGAGTGGTCATCATCGAATGAGGGTACGGACCTTTTGAGAAGGAATCTCGCTGCCCCCATCACCAGCACCCTGGAACGTGGGCCCATCTGCGGAATAAGGGGAGGCTCCCTCGCATCAAGAAACCCCCACGCCCATGGGATCCAGGTCCCGGATTCTTCCCATGGGATCGATGGGCAGCACGGACCAGAGAGCTAGAGTTCGGTGTGGCCCTGGCGGTGGCATTCCTATCGAGCACGAGGCGTCCCTCCTATCTCTTATCCCACCACAATCGCATCACCACCACTGTCTGGGTGGCACGCCGGCAGCACGCGCTCGGCCTGGCCAACTCCCAGATACACACAGGCGACGACCGGGGTAGCGATAGCCCCTGATAGAACCTTTGGCATGGTCGGAACCCCGCCTCTAGCGTACTGCACAGGTCGATCTTCGGCAAAGGAGAAGGGCGTCTGGCGGATGTTGAAGGCGCCAGCGAGTTCCAGTTGCTCGAGCGGAGTCGGATCGGAGTTCGGATTCAGAATCTATGATCAGCGCGACGATTGTTTCGATTGAGGAAGGTTCCCTCGCCGATCAAGAAAACCCCACACCCATGGGATCGGTGTCTCGACATTGTTCGACTCGGACCATGGGCGCCAATTGCCGCTGTCTTATCTTGGTCACCCTGTTGCGATGATGCTCGACTTAGTGCAGCGATTCGTTCTCCAGCATACCTCAAGACAGATCCCGCTCTAGCAAGTCAGCGAGGCGTTATTGAAACGCTGGTTGCAGCAATCATGAAATATATCGATCGCGTTACACGACTTTCATCAAACTACGAAGGCACGCGCCAAGTTGATCCAGACCTGATCCTAATTCCTTAAGTAGGCTCGAGTACCCACACCTGCGTGGAGATCTGGGAATTGTTCGTCACGAACACCTGCGACGGGTTGCTTCAGTGAGTGGACAGCCGCACAATATCGACCTGCTGCCCATACCTTTGGATCGGCCGCATTGCGACCTGCATCGAGCACAAACCCCGACTTTGCTGGCGCGAAGATCCTGCGAGAGACAACTATCAGCGGCAATACCATCGAGTGGACATTGGCTTACTGAATCCCCGGGGTAAGCTTCCCATTTTTAGCGTAAGCCACAGCAACATTTATTGGCCACTGCTGCTTCGTGTCGCCAGTGGTGCCAGTAGCATGAGACACATTGACTTGGTAGGGTGGTTGAGTCAGGTCTCCGACCTGAACTGTGAGGGAGCCTTGCGTCCCTGAAACGCTTTCGATAGTATATCCACCGACATTCGAGTTCGTTGCATTCGTCAGTTTCCACTGTTGGTCGGAGTTAGCACAACTGCGACCGTGAAAAAAAAGGCCTATCACGAACTAGACCTTCATTGGATTGAAGCGCCTTAGTCACGGTGGGGACCGTGTATTCTGCCTTGGAAGCACGGGAGTGATTGTCGTGGTGGTGGTTGGTTGAGTCAGGTCTCCGACGGAAACACGGAGGGAGCCTTTCGCTGTCCCAGAAACGCTTTCGATAGTGTTTCAAAAATAAGGCCGACCACGAACTACTTAGCCCCTCCTTGGGTCGAAGCGACTTGGTGATGACCGAGTTGTCTGTTTTTGAAACAAGGAAGTGATTGTTCTCGTAGTTACGAATCTTGTAGGTCCCATCTTTCACGACTTTGTAAGCTGGGACTTTATTCGTCGAGCTGGGAATCCCAAGGTCGAAGAAGGCCTTCTCCGTTCCGCATGCCTTGGTGAAGTTCGTGACCCAACCTGGCCACCTCTTTGTCCTGTCTGCCTCGGAGAGCTTTCCGATACTCGTGTTGATAAAATCTGATGTCATGGGAATCTTGGGAAAATGTAGATTGAATTCATGGCAAATCCCTACCTTTGTATTTTGTAGCCGAGCTCTCATCCGCATTCCCCTGGATCCACAAAGGGTAGTATATTGTGTCTAGATGAATCAGTCAATCTTTTTTCCCTGAAGGAGAGGCGAACACATACTCCTAATGGTCTTCGGATCATGGAGCAATTTGCTGGCGATGGTGTAGTATCCCTGAGGAGCCTGAGGTGTCGGGAGTATTCTCGATAAAAACTGTGCTACCACTCACCAAGATACAAGGCAGAAGAATGATATGGACACTGAGTAGACATTCATAGGTAAGTCGAGCCCGACGCCATGGAACACGCGGGACGCACTCGAGCCAATCGCCGTTCTTGTAAACTTCTTCGTGAAGGGCGATAGAATCCTTGAGTGCCTTCGACGCCGACTCGTCAGTGACATCCTTGGCCGGGACACCCAACTTTCTTGTACAGTCCTTTCGGAAGGATATGACCCAGTCGAGGCTCTTTAAGAGTTTCGCTGCTACGTCCTTGAGCTCGTCGAGAGTGCCTGATCTGCTGACAGCTTCTGTTCTCAACCTATAGTAGCGCTCTAGGTAAAAGGAGTCTTGCTATGAGTGGGATTTCAGATGAGATGATGGGAAATCCATGTACTCCCACTTACAATCATATAGTGCCGAAAGCCGTTCAGGTTAGCCTTACCACTGGCCAGCCGTTTAGGGAACGGGTGTTTCATGTAGTCGCTCCAGGCTTCATTACATTCTTCGAGAAGCATCTCGACATAATCTACGGGCCCGGAGGCGATGGCTTGCTGTTGGGCCCTGCCATGAATGTTAGGTGAACCAAGCTGATGTAGTATGAAGAGAGGGACGCATACTCTGACGTTGCAAAGCTCATCGTAGTTGGAACGTCGAAATTAGATGGGAATTGGTATGAATCAAGGGGAAGACGGACGTCCTTTATATGCAGTCCTGTGGCCTGACTATGGGGGGTGCCTCGTCCATATCATCGGGCTGATTCTCCCCGACAAAGTACAACGCAAAAAAGCATTGTTCAATCTTCAAGGACGGAGTCATATGTATCGATATGGAACCTGACACAGCTTCATCTGTTGAACAAACGGCATTCAGATTCCATTGAAATAGAAGCAGCAAGCCTTGTCAGAACTGTACAGCGCGCAGCTATGGCGCTGTAAGTGCTGTAGTGGCTGTACAGCGCTGTACAGGCGGGGGTGGCCCCGGTAGCCCCTGATGAAACGCTCAGGGACCAGCGCCAAACCAAGTCAAGATGCTGTATAGGCGACGAGGATCTCAGGTCCACAGGTAGTGCATGAAGGGAAGGCCATCACGCACTGCCCGTGGCTCCGAGGCCATGCTACTGTACCATACGCACAGTTGTCTGGTGCTGCACAAGTTGTCGCCAGGATTTTGTAGCAAATCATGATGATGCAATGCATAAAAAGTAAAAGCCTACATTTCGTTTGCTATGTGATGCGAGGCATGTATGAGACCCAAGTCGACGGCAATGTCCAACCGAGATAGCTCATCTGACGAGGACTACCACCCACTCGTCCCACCAAAACGCCATTCTCCCCAACGACACATGCCCATCAAGCGATCAACGTCGACGCGGTGGAGGAGTCATACTTGAAGTTGGGCTGGATGACCTGCTTTGTCTTGTAATACCTCGCCAATCGGTGAATCCGACTCTCGATGAGAATCAAGCGGAATTTGGAGTCCTTGTCTTTTCGGTTGACTTCGAGGTGTTTGCGGACAGAGATGGCTTTTTTGATGAGATGGTAGAGGTCTTCGGGGATGGAGGGTGCGAGACCTGTTGAATGGGATCGCCGGGTCAGCGATCGTGAATTAGGAGGGATCGGCACGCACCTTGGCTCTTCAACACGCGGAGGATCTTGTTACCGGTGACGAAGCGCACCTGGGGAATTCCGTGCGAGTCACGGAGGGTGACACCGATTTGAGATGGGGTGAGACCCTTGCGGGCAAGTTTAATGATGTGCTCGACGACTTCGTCGGGGGTGGTCTTGAGCCACGATGGTGGGGTGCGGCGGTATGGAAGGGCAGAGGAGGCTAGGGAGGTTCAGCGCTGAATCATGCGAGCGGGCTAGACGACGTACAGATACCCTTTCCGGGAGCGTGCATACGACCCATGGTTGCTCTACAAAATCGTCAGGGACGTCGACGACGAGCACGACGAGCACGCACAGATTTCGGTGGGGTTGCTTGGATGGCGCAGAGGGACCGTTGCAGCGATGACACGGGATGTCACGCGTAACATGTGGCTTGTGACACTGTACAGTTGCAAACCTTAATTTGTTACAGGACGCCTTCAAGACGACCCCGGCGACGCTGATTACCACGCCAGCATGAAGCTCAACATCGCCAGTGAGTATATGCGCGCCATCTCCCATCCGTACGCTCACTTTCCCTGCAGACCCCGCCACCGGCCAGCAAAAGACCATCAACCTCGACGAGGAGCGCCGCTTGTACGTCCACCAACACATACCCGCACGCCTCTCTCACCCTCACCCAGCCGCGTCTTTTTCGACAAGAAAATCGCCCAGGAAGTCGAGGCTGACTCGATTGGCGATGAATTCAAGGGCTACATCGTCCGCATCACGGGCGGGAACGACAAGCAAGGGTTCCCCATGAAACAGGGTGTTCTGCTTCCCCATCGTGTTCGGCTCCTCCTCGCCGATGGACACTCGTGCTACCGCACTCGTCGCGACGGTGAGCGCAAGCGCAAGTCCGTCCGCGGGTGCATCGTCGGTCCCGATATCGCCGTCCTCTCCCTCGTCATCGTCAAGCAGGGCGATGATGACATCCCCGGATTGACCGACAATGTCCTCCCCAAGCGACTCGGTCCCAAGCGTGCGACAAAGATCAGAAAGTTCTTCAACCTGAGCAAGGATGACGATGTGAGAAAGTATGTCGTCCGACGGGAGGTCAAGAGCTCGAAGAAGGAGAACGCCAAGCCCTATACCAAGGCGTGAGTTGTGATATTTACCCATCGAGGTGGTCAGCTCATCTCGATTTGCTAGACCTAAAATCCAGCGACTTGTCACCCCCGTCCGCCTGCAGCGCCGCCGTCACCTCCGCGCCCTCAACCGTCGTCGGTTCGACCGCCAGAAGGAGCAAAAAGCAGAATACGAGTATGTCCCGATGCATGCGCCCCCGTGTATGCGTTCACCCAATATTTACCTTGCAGTGCCGTCCTCCAAAAACGTGTCGCAGAGAAGAAGGCCAAGGTTGCCGCTATCAAAGCCTCGCACCACAAGTAAGTCTCCCGATCTTGCCCTCGGGATCATGCAATTTATACCGCTGTCTCCAGGACTGCCTAAGCATTACGTTTTCCTCCCTTTACCGACACGACCATGTGTATATGATGTCACTAGGCTGTCTTATGCTACTTTTCATACTCATGCCTTGGAAATATCTGACCACTTTGCATGAATTGAGCGAAATCTGTCGGATAGTTGTAGTAAATCCTGGGAACCGATGCGACTTTCGTCCACGCTCGCTCGAGCGCAGGGGCGACGCAGATTTAAAATGTGCACCTCTGAGGCGACCCACTCTTAGGCACTACGTCATTTCTGCGTAGACAACTCCACGCTCACGGTGCACCTGCCTACCCATTGGCGACACCATATTAATAATTGGACTGAACTTGCCGTTTCAGGAGCACACTGGCAGGCGGCGGTTTTGCGAGCTGCGCGCACACTGGCACGGGTTTCTCTCACATACACGGGCAAGCGACTTCAGGCTCGGAGCGTTCGACCCGTGCTCTTTTCTCGTCAAGCGAGCCCACTCGTCGTACGCCCGCGGCAGCGAACTGAGATTGCGCTCAGGTCCGAGTCATCATGGTGATCACCCATCGTCCTGTCCTAGACATACGAGAAGTAGTAGTCGGGGCTCGATTCGAAGATCACTCTTACCGACACCTCGAGTGATTTGCGGCCAGTTTTATATTTCAGAACATCCAAGGCCACCCCACCCTGAAGTCAGATTGAGCCATGTTCTGTGATCAGTGGTTGGGGTTACGGTACCCATTCCATCATGGACAAACAAAGCCGGCACCCGGACACCGTACGTTGGGCGCCAGTTTACCTAGGCTCTGCGACCCGCATGATCTTTCAGGTCTTCAAAAGTGGGCGTACCTTCCACATATGTAAAGCCTACTAGTAGCAGGGCCAGGAACACCCTCCTCTCCCCCCACAGACTTCAGGGGGTTCCGCTTTTGGTGCACAGCTTTGTAAATGTTCCGAGATAAGTACTTAGACTCGGAGCCTACTAAGGGCCAGGAACCAGGGTCGAGTAAGGCACTGATTGACAGGTCGCTTAGTCAGCAACCTGCGTTTGTGTTGCTGAGTCCGAGTCAGTACTCAAATGCTCAAGTACTCACCCATCAGCAAGCACTGGCAGCAGAGCTTGGTCTCGAGCCAGTAGTCCCTCGTCCGGCTCCAGCGTGTCCGCGTTATTGTGCCAGTTTTTCAGGCTTCTTGATTCCGAACGGTACGGCGCTCATTGTCCAGCCCGCCGAGAAGATGACTTGAGTGAGTGACTACTTTCCACACCAGGATAACAATCAAGTCCCTGGCGTCACTTTCGTGATGCACACCTTGATGGATCATCATGGACGGCGACGATATCGGGCGGCGCTTCGACGACTGAGCTAGCACGAACATGATTTGTCTCCATTGATACAGCATCCTTGGGATCATTTGCGCCCAGCTGCACCCTTTAAGTTCTCCTTTCATGTTCCTCCCATAGCACGTTCCCCGTTGTCTCATTCCTTTCATACTCACCCACTGCTTGCTGAGGAGTCGCGTCCTGCTGCTTCTTGGCCTTCAGCGGTCCCCTCTGGCGCTAACCGGTCCACCCCAGCGTCCAGAAGGTCGGATCCCTTCGTCCTCATTCCGATTCCCTTCATCCCACTCTTCCCGGGTTCGCGAATCTCGGCCCCCATCTTAACGCTTACGCACATCTGAACCATATCGTTCATGACTAGTCTACCGCTTACCTCCCCGCCGAGCGGCTTACCCACGAGGGACGAGCTTCCTCCGTACCCCACCATACCCATGATTCCCGTATCAAACTCAAAAGACCGTAGGTCCTATACATAGCCCCCTGGAAGATCCGCTAACACTTCCCCAGTCCCCAGTAGCGGGCCGATGCCCCTCCTCCCAATGACGCGCCAGGATACCGAAGACCTGATCACCTGCTACGGCTACCCCGGAGACCGGGACCCCATCAAACATGGAAAGGAGCAAAGATATATTAGTCCTACGACTGGTCTCTGCCGCAAACTGGTCATACAGTCCGTCAACCCAAAAGCAAAAGGCCCTGGCGAGTATCCCATCGAACGCCGCATCAAGGACCACGCAAGCGGGACTAGTAAACTTGCACTATGGCTTTGCTCCACGAACCCTTACCGTAATGGCATCGGCACGTATTTCAAATGGAACGGCAAATGGCTGCTATTCTCCCTCAAGCTCCTTTGGTCTGTCATCGGGGTACTCGTACAGATCGTCTATTGGGGGAATGTGGATTTGGAGGACGACTTGGGAGAGGACTCCGCCCTGTACAACACGGGTTACTACAAGCCCTACACCCGCCCGTTCTGGGGTCAACTCTGGGCAGCGCGTTCATCCAAAGAATATTCCTCCCGTAACAAAGACAAAGAAGAACAAATCATTCCAACACAGTCACTTTACCCTCGCCTCCTCATGATTAAAGATACCGGGGACCAATGGAGGTCATGCGCAGACCCTCACACCATCATACACACCAGGTTCATCGCCATCACGTACCGCGCTGCCGACATGTACACCAACGGCCCTAACCAGGAGAGAGAAAAGGAAGAGTTCATACAGGAAGTTCGCGTTGCCGTTGTCCAACAGGATTTCAATGCATACTGGCTCGACCTGGAGTGCGTCAGTGAGAACCCTGATGAGAAAAAGTTGGATCTGTATTGCATGGCAGACGTATATCGTGGCGCAGAAATTACCATGGTCATGCTCAATGCCGAGTCGGGTGATCGGGACGCAGCATGGAAACGCTGGGGGGAGCGCGTTTGGACATTCCCCGAAGCCCTCCTCAGCCACCGCCTTTGTTACAAGTTCCGTGGCAAGACCGAGATCAAGTCCGTGTCACTCCACGAAGTCGCCAACCTGGCTTATGGTGGACACAAGTTGGAGCAAGCCATCATCAATGCTTACGGTGGGAGAGACCCGTTGGAGAGACTGGAGCGTCTTACGCTCCTCAAGTCAGCGATATGGCGTCGCGGCATTACACTTCCGGGTACAGCACAAATCCCCTCCATATCTGCTCCCTTCCCGTCATCCTCTGGCGCGAGTGGGGGGTACGAAGCAGATCGCGTCTATGCCCTCATGGGCTTCTTCGACCACCGCATCCAGCCCGATTATTCTGAAAACGAGCTGCATGCGTTAGCGCAGTTATCCATGGCCAACGATAGCGATCGCATCGCTGAGCGTATGGTTTCCCTTTTACCTACCACCATCAATCAAACGGAGTGCTGGTATGCTGACGACGACATTTATTCCGCAAACCTCTGGGACATCGTTCCTGAGATCCAGGCCGCAGGCATCACCGAGAACGGGGCACTCGTCCTCGACGGCTGTAAAGCAGCATGCATCCGGTGGAAGGATTTCCCAGGAATCGCCATCAACAAGACTGATTCTGTGAGGAGGGAACTGGTTGGGGTTGTCCCTTACTTGGCGTGGCCAATTATCGTCGTCGGTATCGCGGTATGGACAATTTCAGCACCGGCTGGGGTCCCACTCTTCGTGTGTGGGATCGTCCTGCTTCATCTGTCAC
>JBBPRK010001256.1:0-13648 GCA_038093075.1 Boletus patriciae | reverse complement strand
TGGCTGCGGACAAGGACGGTGCAGTATTCGCGTGGGACATGGCGACGAGAGAGCCGCTGACGGCGACATCGTTGGATCACCCCACTGCGTATGCGAGGGAGGAGCGGCTCGCCCTGGAGGGCAGGTGGATCGTGGACAAGACGACCAACGAAACGTTGAGTTTGTTGCCAAACATGGCGCCTTCCAAGGGGAGGACGTCGCATGGGAACAAAATCGCGATCGGGTTGGCAAACGGGAGTATCGTGATTCTACATTTTCCGCAGCTGTTGACGAGTTAGGTTTGCCTGTACATGTGTGATCAGACGCAGGCACGGTCCTCAAGTTACTTCCTACTACTCCCTAGCATTGAACCCTTTCTGTATCACTAGTCACCCCGTTGTCGTATGCCGCAACATATTTGTATTCCAGGGTCGCATGCGTGCGCTGTTGATGCAAGAAAACCGAATGCGGTTTTAGACCTCCTCGAGGGGTACATACATAGCACGTGGGCAGCTCGCGTCGTACCAGGATCGTGACGAAAGAGTAGCATGATATATCCACAAATAAATAAGTGTTCCGATGAGGTGGAGGAGAAAGGAATCGAACAAGTCAACCAGCACAGTACTAGTGGACCTCCGAATTGTCAAAACCCCATCAAGTTCACACACTGTTCTCGGGCGTCACAGACCAGTCGGCATCGCGAAATGTCACCACCTCCGTGGTCTTCCCGATGTTCTACCACGGACAGTCGTCATCTAGGTACACGGCGGTTCAACCAACTCGGATCGAGAACACTCACCAGTTGTGTGGAAGAAGCTAACTTCGTCTCCCTACTCTGCTCGACCTTGGTGCCGCTAGACACCGGCGAACTCATCATCATCAGATCTCCATCGGCATTGTGCGTCGTCGCGTCACCCCGAATGTACACTCTAGCATTCAGGTTGGCGAGGACCGTGTTACAGTATAGGGAGCTAAGCGGAATAGCAAACACCACATAGAGAAGGTTCGACGGAAGGGCATGCATCTGAGGTGTTTGTGTCAGGCTCGGAAAATGAAAAAAGTCGAAAAATGAACATGTGAACGACACGCACCAAAATGGCAGACAAGACAGCAAACGTGGCCGTCCAGATACCCGTATTTACCGCAAAGATGGTAAGACGTTGTAAAATGTGTGCCGAACTTGTGGACCAACATTCAGATGTGTTTTCTCGACGCCGATACGAGACGTGAGCGCTGCATCCTTACCTTGCGAATCCAGTTATGACGTTTCGCCTGCGAACAAGCAAGTACGTCAAGGTAATCGCGATCAGGACATCTACCGCGGCAGAGAGAGAGAGGCCCGAAATGGTTAAAGCCTATACGCCAGATATTGAGGTCATTGGTTCAAAACTGAAAAATATATTTACCGCGAAGAAACTGTCATTGAGTTCGCTCAACCCAACAACTTTTAAGCTTCTGGAAGTGAGTTGTAAACACATACGAACAAATTGCAGTCTGTGCAGAAGAAACGAACGAACCCATCCTCGATATAGAACGAGTCCGCTTCATAGACTGAAAATGTAATGGTTGACGTTTACTGGTACGAATTCGATCGATGTCAACTTACTGATAGCACCCACTGATGTTCAGAAGAACCCTGTTAGACTCAAGTCCTCCGTAAGGTTGTAAGGCCTCACCAATCTGGTAGATCGCTTGGATAACCTACACAACACGCTTTAAGTAACACTGAAATTCACTATTGGTATAAACTCCTACCCATAAGATTGGTGCCACGATGTTCTTCCCGCTAACTGAATTATTATGAGTAAGAAACAAGGATTTGAGGGCCCGTACGCACAGATGTAGATTCGATAGACGAAAAAGGCCTGTGAAGGAAGTGCAACCGAGGCCTGAAAAATATTCGTCACATCGTTTCAAGTCAGATATATTTAACGAGTACCGCTGAGAGTATCTGGAACTGCTACTTGTCAGTAGACCTTCCAAGGACGTCAAGAATGGAACTTACGTTGAGTTCCCTGAGAGAATATCAAGATGTAAAAATTGGGATTATGCTAGTGAAAGCAATAACTTACGGTATATCAGTCTGTATTGCTGATGGGTCCACTAAGATAGCCAAGATATATTTGTACACTGTGTGGGACACAAGATCAACGGGAATCAGATGCTTGAGTACTGCGCATGCAGAAACACGAACCGCCGGCAATAGTCAAAGCTTCATGAATCGTATCGAACGCCCTATCGTGAAACGTCAGGTGCGCTGCAAACAGAAACAAGAAGGGCCACACCATAGAGCTGCTACCTGAAAAGAACATTAATTATCACTCTAGGCATGTTCAGAAGTCGACTTACGAAGCACTTCATGCGCCAAGAATCGTTCGGATAACTAGAACGAAGACGTGATAAACTGACGAAGGAGTTTAAGAGACGGGAGCCTCACTGGACGTAGTAAAAGAATCTGCTCGAATGTGCCTTGCTCCATCACTGCAATACGCTTTGGAACAAATAGCACTCACGTTTGCATACATGTGACGCCGTAAAAGGTGGTCGTTAGGACAGCGGAAAAGTACAGCGGTGCATATAGGGTTTCATACAATGAGAGGAGTGACTCGGACATGACTCGTAGTTACTCGACTATGCTTCGGCTGGCAGGAATGAGCGACGGCGCCGAAAAGGGAGACTGCAGCTCATAGTTCATATATGTGCGTATATAGTCCCCGGGAAAGGATCCGAACAGCATAAGATCATCATGGGCGCATCGAAAAAAAAAAAGCGATGGTCTGTATAGCTTCAACCAGTTCTATGCTCTGATGGGCATTTTAAGGCTGATGGCACTCACGAGTAAAACTGAGATCAAGAAGCCCTCTCAAATATCGGTTTTCAGAATACTCACCATGTCCCAGGTTTGTAGGAATCCTGAGAAGTCATGTGTTGTAGTGATGAATGTTCCACGATCACGAGAACCACCGCTCGAAAGAAAGATTCACTAGCACGGGAAGAAGTGTGCCAAGAGGCCACTGGACAGTGGATATCGCCCCATGGCGTCGTCAAAGATACAAATCGGGTTCGAATCCCGGCTAGTGCGCATCAGCTTTAAATTAATCCCCCAAGTACTGTAGCTATTATAGTTTGATCCTTCCGTACACCGGCCCGATCGAGAACAATTAAGGAGAACTGGGACTTGGTGGATATGGTGAGCCTGATACCAGTCTACGATACAAATTATGTAAAGAACCGCCATGAGGGTGACCGCGGGATTGATTGAAAAATCAGGGGGCACTGTCCACGGGTTGGTCTGATCATCAGCTAGCTCGATAATGAACAATGAATGGTTTAGCAGAGCACGAAATCACTCTGTGATGACCGTAAAAATTCATCGACGAAGTGGCTCAACGTGAACGTAACGGTGGTAAGAGCTCGCAAAAATCTGGAAAGGAACGACAGTCTGAATGCGAGGCCAAGCATCAACTCGGGTTGATGAGTGACCTCGAATTCACGGTGCCACGCCGTGGTCGTGTTCAACTTCAGGATGATCGGGTAACTGAAAAGAACCTGATGGGCTCACACTTTCCGTCTCCGACCCGAAAAAGTCCGATGGGAAGGACTTTGGCGCTCACCATGGACAGCTTAGCCGAACCAGTGCGTGGCGAAGTTCATTGTCGTGATCTTTAACCTAACTACTTCCAGGATTTCAAATGGCACTCTGGATGGAGTCGGGATGCTCTTGACAGACCCGGGCAAGACTGTATCAGCCGACTCATTGTATGGTGATGTACTAAATTCACTCAGGAGTTCGAACTTGTTCTTTAAACACACAGTGCTAGGGACCCTAGGGTATGGTGGATTCGCTTACAAACTGGTTGTGTTTACCGCGAGCCCGTGTCGGTTGGTCAACTTGAATCGGACAGGACTCAATGAAATTGTTCGTTCACTCCCTCTATTGTAACCATCATCGCTGTGGGATACAGTGCCTGTGGCAACCTCGGGGTTTTAGGGCGACCATGAGGAACTAGAATATCTTGAATCAGATCCCGCACAGATAAGGAATATTCTTTCTCCTCGGGTTTTCTCAGTTCTGATTTACTGTCCTTTTCAGGCAACCTTGCCACGTGGGAAAATTTGTCCCAAAAACGCACCCCCATCGGTGACGCTATGTCTCTTCAACCACTGGCCGGAAAATGATAAAAAATATACTGCTGAGCACTGATGGGCCCAATGAACATATTCCAAGTGGTCTGATTGAGAAAAAATGAAATTTGAAAATTGTGATATTCTGAGCCTTGGCCTTCTCCCGAATATCTTCTGATAGCACAAATAACAGTAGTTTGACATGGAATATGAAGCCCATAGGCAGTAAACAGGTTATTCTTGAAGGCAGCAAGGGTTGCAACAATGAATGGTGTTCTACTTCTATTTCAAGCTGAGAGCATACTGAAGTGCCTCATAAATGTCTGCCTGTATCCGAGCCTCCAGCTTGAGACTCGGATCCTCTGAATCATTACCAGTGGCAATCCTCAGTGCTTCCTGTAGATTTTTATGGACAGTCTTGAAGTATAGCATCAGTCAGGTAGGACGTTCCAAGAGGTAATGTGGGACTGGACCTCAGGTGAGAAAGACTCGAGCAGAGCACCCATAACGACATTATTGATCATCAGCTGGCTGCCAGGGTGGATGTTTGCAAAACTACCAGACGCTGTGGGTTTCAATGTTCAGTAATGAGACCTAATGGTATTGAGATTAGATATGATAAGACACTAAGTCTAGCCCGTTCTACTTCTGCTTTTCTATTACAGCCGGGTCTAGACGTCTTACATAATCATGACGATATTATGATTACATACCTTATCTTCTTATCTCCTTATCTATGACATCATAGATATGCTATTATTGGGAGCCTATAGCAGAACTCCCTCTTATCTCTTGATAAGAGACTCTACGTATGGTAATTACCTTATATGTATGTAGCTGGTCCGTGCACACATGGACACCATATATAAGGAATGGCTTATCCCTCCTCAATATAACGGTTTACCGCTCACGCTCTTCTCTCAACCCACAATGCTAGTGTGTCAAGTAAGTTCCCCTTACCTGACCAGTCTTCCTCTGTCAGTACTGCTTGTGGTTACCACACAGTGCCCTCGATTACGAGAGTGTTAGGTGCCGTCTGGCACTTCACTTTTGATAGGTTATGAGCCCCAAGTGTTGGTGTTTTGGACGTCGTTGCCTTTGAGTTCGCTTTGTGCCTACTTGGCCCCTAAGAGTGTGCTTCGTGCCCGCTCAAAGGATGCTTTGCTGTCTTTGTGACATTCGACAAGATGCCAAACATCTTCTCAGGCTCAAGTGTTGTTTTTGTGTTGAGTCATGCAATGTTTTACATGTGTCTAACTTTGCTCGCATTGGTAGGATCTTTAGTGCTAGGAAATCCTTGGTATACCAGGAGCTTTGCACTAATCCTAATCAGCGAGACGTACATCATTTTTATTCGCTATGTGACAAATCCTACAAGGTGTCACATAGGCGTGCAAATATGGACAACTGACGCATTACACACCTTGGCTTACCAGGTGATCCCCACTTCGTTAAATTGAAGAACACAACAGATTGAAGACTTACCTCAGGATTACCAAGTAAGTCGCAACAATCTATATGTGGAGGATATTCTTTTCAACTATCATACTCCCACTATTGGACTTCCAAATGTGGTTGAGGATGAAGTCCATCCTACTCTGCATCCTTATCGCAGTCAGGTCATTACTGATGCTGCACGATGTATGGAGGCTGCATGCACCCACCTCCCTAGGGGGGTAGTGCCAAATCAGCCTATAATTGCTGTACACCCTTTTGGTTTACCATTTGGAGTATGGAGAGAACCCGAGAACCCTGAAGGGGTAATCCAGGATCCCCTTGTTGATAGTGCGCCCTTGTGTGCTAGTCAAATTCGAATTCCAGACGCTGAGATCCATGTGGTTCTCAGTGCAGCCCTACATCCCGAGATCCCAATCAGTGATCTGGGTTATCAACGATGAGGTGGCGGAGCACTTGGAAGCAACCAGTCTCCCCCTACACCACCTCTGATGAGGGCTAACAGTTTGGCAGGGATACATAATGGCCCAGGAATTCCACCCCAGGTACAACATGATCACCTGCCTCCAAGACGTCAACCGGCTAGAGCACAACCATTGGGTCAACCCTATCCGAGACCTCCCCCACGTGCGCCACCACACACCATGGTGGAACCTTTGGCAGGACGCGAGGTACCCCGTAACCAACGTCAATCACACTGGGCAGCGTGCCGTTGTGCACGCTGTAGACCCGGCAGACCTCAGGTTGCCACCACAGCCTGAGGGACACGCAATCCTCCTCTACGCTTACGAGGGTGAGGAATTGTACTCGGTGTTGGAGGGCAACGGCTTTTGTTTTCCCAGTTCAGACCAACATAATTCGTTTTTACAATTTCAAGGGGATGAGATTCTTTCCACGGAGCAGCAGTACTTAGGAGTTTATTTTCCTTCTTTTCCACACAAAGATGCACTCATCGCAATGGAAACCATCGTAGTACCAGACCGTGAGCTTGACATAATGGGGGTTGACCCCCTTAGAGTCATGGCCTGGGAAGAGTTCGCATGGTATTGCTGCCACTGGGACGTCCCTCGGATTTCCGAGTGGAACGAGTGCATCAATTGGATGTGGAGGTGTGCTTGGCACAAAAAGAATGATGAGCACTTAAAATTTATTAAAGGACGCACCGAGGATCGTCTTTTAGATAGAATCTTCGAACTCAAGGCTGACCTCAAGGAAGCTGATGATATCATCTTAGATCTCCTGCCTTCTCTGGGCAGTAGCGGGCGCAGCACTCCTGCTTTATTCAGGAGAAGCGCAACAGCAAGTAGCGGCAGAGGCGGACCACCCCTCTCTGACTTGTCTGATATCTTTAGGAATGCCGCCTTGGGAGAAGAGGCCAAACCGGAGGTGGCTTGCCCATCTCCGAAACGTCAAAGATCTGAGGACGGCCCACAAGGGCCAAATGGACACATGGGTAACCCTGGTCCAAGCAATTCCTCAGATCCTGGGGCAAAATGTGCCCGACGTATGGCCCCTCCTGGTGTCCCTAGGAGGTCAATACGCATGCAACATCCTCGCAGTGCTCCATTTAAATTTTCTTAGTACTTTTTTCGAACTTAACTGTGTCTCTTGTGATTTGGACTTACCTTACTTTTCATACAATACCTTTGACTTCAATGAAAGCGGACTTGATGCGGGCAACCCGCATTATTTTCCTGATCTGCTTTTCATTGAGTTAGAGGAACAAGTGAAAGGTAATTCAGAACCCAATACCTATCACAACGACTCAGACCACTCTGGTAGCCAGAGTGTGTCAAGCGAATATGGAACGGATTCTGGTATTCTAAGTGACATAGAGGATACCACGGACCAAACTCCTAATCCCTTTTACGCTCTGATTTTAACTCCTTTTGTTCCTATTGGTTCATTCACGGCATCTGATCCAGACATTACTGATCTTATTCTTCTTGGTTTTTTATAGTTGAAACATGTCTTCTTCCAAAGACTCTGGCGGTGGTGTCTCAAAGAACGTTCTCACATTGGAGGGAACCTCCAACTACCACACCTGGTTGGCAACCATCCGGTTGTTCCTGATGACCCTTAAGGTTTGGAGGATCGCATCTGACGAATCCACTTGTCTGGCTGCTGCCAGACCTGACCAAAACACCTGGCTTGACTTGGACTACCAAGCAGTCGGGGTCATCTCGCTATACGTTAAGGAAGACCTTTGTACAGCAGTCATCCTCACCTATGAGGACCCCAAAATTTCCCTCACTTTCCGCACCCTTGCTAATCTAGCGAACCTTTACGCAATGACTGGATCCACCAGTCAATTCTACCTTTTTAGGGACATTGTCAACTGGCGCCTGGGGGGTGGAGATCCATCGGCCAAGATTGCCCATCTTGTCAAGTTGTTCACCCGGTTATCCGGAGCGTGCCTGGTTCTCCCTGACAACCTCAAGGCCATGTTGCTTTGCACTGGCTTAGGGGACGGCTACACCAGCCTTGTCACCACCGCAGTCCATACAATTAGCACAATGGAATTTACATCCGCCAAGCTAATCCCCATGATCCTAGCTGAGTCACAGCAACAAAGCACCTCCCTTGCTAACCGCATTGCTCCCACCCCCTCCTCCAAGGGCCAGACCATTAAAAAGGCCAACCCATCCACTCGCTGCAAGATCTGTCGTGGCTCTTCACACACGACGGAGAACTGTTGGAAACTTACCGAGAAGCCCAGAAGTAAGCCGTCTGGTAACCAGACTAATAATACCCAGCAGCAACAGCAGCAACAGAAGCCTGGCAACCAGGGTTCTGGTGGGAAAAAGAAAGGGAAGGGGATGCGGAAAAGGCAAGAAGGATAAGGGGAAAGGTAAGGTGCACGAGACCCATGTTGCCGATTCGGCCATGGTTATCGACATCGATTCAGAAACCGAATCGGGTGAGTGTGATGATGCTGCCGAGGAAACCTCAGACGTCACTTGGACTCCTGAATATGCGGCACCCAATCTCCTCCTGGACAAACTGGGGGAATCCTCATCGTTGGCAGTAACCACCATCTACATTGACAAAGAGGTGCTGGATTGGGGCAATGACAACGATGATGGCATGGGTATGTTTCCACCCATTCCTAACCAGTCTTTTCGCAGAATGTCCTTTTAGCTCGGTCTACCCCTAAAGGACATTACAAAACGCGAAAGCCCAAGGTAGATAAGTGGGGAGAGAATCTTTATGGGGATTATGACAGGAACGCTGATGGCATGTGGAAACGTGGCCTGAAGTCCAGTATGGTAATGTGGGATACCAACGTACCATATGGGGAATACCAACGTACCATATGGGGACACAACCGGCTATGTAGATGAGTCCTACTTTGACAGTGAAACCGGATACCTTTCCTGTTATACTGCCGTGATCAGTGGAAACCCTGATCAATATAAGGAAAAGTGGATGGTGGACTCTGGATGTACCAACCACCTGTCACCTTATCCTGAAGACTTTGTTTCACACGAAAACCATCAACAGAATTGTAAGACAGCTAACAGTAACATTATGCCTATTTTTGGACCAGGAACAGTTATAATTAGACACCACAACGGGGAGCGCCCAAGAACTCTCATGCTTACTGGAGTTTATTATGCACCCCATATATCACATCACCTCCTTTCAATCATGGCCCTGACCAAATAGGGCTTTACATGCACGATCAGAGAAAAGACTCAGATCTGGGACAGATCTGGTTCCCTGATGATTACGGCTGAACAGCTAATTCCATCAGAAACCTTGCACTGGTTTTTGTCTACAGCAATGACTCCAGATGCAAAGGCTACCAGTATCCAATTGAAACAAGACTACGTCTTGTGGCACTATCGCATGGGACATTGCTCGCGCAATGCTCTATGACATGCGCCGGATCATGTTTCAGGAATACCGAAACTTGAGATCCCACCCAAAGATCCACTTTGCCATGGATGTTTACTTGGCAAGGCCCATGAACGGCCTTTCCCACTCTTGGAATCCAGGGGGGATAAATCACTTGCGTTGGTTCACACTGACCTATGCAAATTTCCCATCCACTCATGGACGCAAAATACCTGGATGATGACCTTTCTAGATGACTTTGCAGGCTATGGCGCTATCATCTTCCTTAAATAGATGTCAGATGCTGACACTGCCTTCCACAATTGGTTTGCCTGGGCTGAGAAGTCCAGTGGGAACAAACTGTTGAGACTCTGTTCGGACCATGGGGGAGAATATATGAGTTCTGCTTTACAGAACTTCCTTTCTGAAAATGGTATTGAACATCAAAAAACAGTCCCACACACGCCTCAACAGAATGGTAGGGCAGAATGTTTCAATTGTACGCTATTGGATAAATCCAAAGTGATGCGACAACATGCATGTTTACTGCCAACCTTTTGGCAGGATGCAATCGAAACGAGCCTCCATATCTATAACCAGCAACCAATGCGTCGTCTTAATTGGTACTCTCCGATACAACTGTGGAATGGCACTAAACCAGACATTTCATACTTTTGAACCTTTGGATGTCGGGTGTATGTTTTCATACCCAAAGACAGACGAGCCAACAAACTTGCACCAAAGTCTGAAGATATGACATTCATAGGGTATGAACCAGGAACAAAGGGTTACCGCTTCTGGTCTAAGACCAGAAGAATGGTGGTGATTTCATCTACTGCCACTTTTGATGAGTTTGACTTTCCGAATTGCCCCAGAGAGAAGTTACAAAACAAACCACCGCCTCCTGAAATTCAATCTCCCAAAACGAGCGATTCTGGGGGTTTGGATCATGACCATAATGATCAAGGAGGAGATGACGATCTACAACCTCCTGATCATGATCAACCTGAGACTCCACCACCTTGCGCAAAATCTCATCATGGACCACCCGATGTAGATACCGAGGAAGACGACGAAGATCTCTATGGACCACATATATGCATACCAGTAAGGCGTTCACTGCCTCGGATGCCGCCATGTCCACCAAACCCACAAGGGAGCACGTCGACAGGAGGAGCCCGACAGAGGAGCCCTCCTGCTCCCATTGTACCGCCTCGACCACCAAAACCTCCTCGACCTCCACTTCCACCTCACAATCCACCTGCACCTAGGAAACCTAGTATGGGCTACAGGAAGGAACACCCCCAAGCACCCATAACTCCTTATACCCATCCACAGAGAGCCATTAGACCGGTCATTCAAAAAGACTCAGTTTACGGTGATCGAACTCCTGTTCAAATTGAACAGGAGATTCAGACGGAAAAAGATTTTGTGCAGAAAATACTTAAACAAGGCTTTGAACTACCTCAACCCATTTCTAGGACGCACTCAGAACCCACTCCATCTGGTAGCCAGTGGACTCAACCGAGGGATAATCCTATGACGGGAAACTCTAGCAAGGAGGAGTCTGAGCCAAGTCCAATGTGAAAGGATACAAGCGGAGAAGAATCGGACAAACGCGCCGATAAGGTTGAATGGTCTTCCGCATTCATTTCTGAATTAATGGCAGTCTTCGGATATACCAAGACTATACCGCAATATTAAAAAGATGCCATTGGAGGACCAAGAGGGTTGGCTAAAGGCTTGTGACAAAGAAATGAAGTCACTCACTGATCGTAAGGTTTGGAAATTGGTTGATCTACCCCCAGGTTGAAAACCCGTAAAATGTCGATGGGTTTTTGTTGCAAAGTCTGATGGACACAAGAAAGCACGCTTGGTCGCCAAGGGCTTCACTCAAGTCTACGGAATTGATTTCGAGGAAACCTTCTCACCGGTTGCACAGTTTGAAACTGTACATATACTACTCACACTAGCCGCACTCAAGGACTGGAATATCAAGTCACTCAATGTCAAAACCGCATACCTCTATGGTGAGCTAGATGAAGAGATATTCATGGAGCAACCAGAAGGTTATATAAAGAAAGGCCAAGGGGAAAAGGTTTGTTGCCTGCTAAAAAGCCTTTACGGGCTTAAGCAGTCAGCCCTTCAATGGAACAAAGAGCTTCACAAATCTCTTTTAACCTTGGGGTTTACCCGTACACGCTCGGATGCCGGTGTGTACTATAAGTTCGATAAGGCTAACATTATTGTAGTCATCATCTATGTTGACGATGTACTCTTCATGGGATCAAATCCAAAACTCGTGAGAAAAGAGAAAGGAAACTTCATGAAGGTATGGGAATCTAGAGATTTGGGCGAACCCAAGGAACACCTTGGAATGCGCATTACCCGTGATCGAAAGAAACGGACATTAACCCTGGACCAATGTGTCTATGCGGTAAAAGTCCTTAAACAATTCAGGATGCAAAACACCAAACCCGCCTGGACACTGTTACCGTCGGGTTATAATCCAAAAGTCTCTGAGATCAAGGCAACCTCAACTCCACACTCCCAATACCAATTGGTCATTGGATCCTTGCTATATATCATGCTTGGAACTCGACTGGACCTTGCCTTCACGGTTATCTGCATGTCACAGTTCTGTGCTAATCCTTCTCAAGAACACCTTAGTCGGGCACTATATATCATCAGATATCTTGGATCAACCAAGAATCTAGCATTGCGCTTCAATGGTGCAAACCACAACGGGTTCTTAGGATACACGGACAGTGATTGGGCAGCAAATTCTGATGATCGGAAGTCCATCACAGGATACGTCCTATTCCTCGCAAACTCTCCTGTCTCATGGTTAACCAGACGACAGAAAACTGTAGCATTGTCTTTCACAGAATACATGGCCATGTCCAACACGACAAGGCAGATATCTTGGATCAAATCTGTCATATCCATGCCCGATCCTCTGATTCGGTCCGCACCCGTTCCCGACCCAACCCCGATCCATACCGAGTACCCCCATCGGACTTCGCCTCGGACCTATAGTGTTCTCCGTATCGGACCTCCGCTTTCACTGCCTCCTTCCGTTCCTATGCTTTATCTCCTTTTAGTTAGTTCACTCTCCATTGTATACCTACGACCCTTCATCGTTACTACGTTATCCCACATGTCTCCCTTTGTCACCATTCCTCCTCCATATGCCTCCTCCATTCTCCGTCCCTTACCCACATGCACTTCGTACCTTCCCACATGCTTCTCCATACTTACATCCGACCCCCGATCCGAACGTCATAGTATATAAGCCCTCTGTACTCCGCCTTTGTACTTCAGTTCGTATATCAACTAAGTCTCCCATCCTCTCACTCGAAGTCCTCCTTCGTGCCTCCACTCCCCTCCGTACCTCTGCACCTCCAAAATCAAGGACAACGACCTCGGCAAGGGCGTGACACATAAGTCTACGCCAAGTCCTTACTAAGTCCCCACTTTCGTATCTCCGTCGGACCTCCGGTCCACCTCTGTAACTAACCTCTATCTCCCTACCATTTCCTCTGTCAGACTTGAGCCCGGAGGACCCAGACTTGACAAAATCTCTCCTAGGCAAAATTGGTTTTTCTATACCCAAAGTTCCACTTTAATGTGATAACCAGGGAGCGATCTTTCTGGCAACTAATCCCACTCAAGAGCAATGATCTAAACACATTGGAATACGTTACCACTACATCTGAGAATGTGTGGAAGAAGGAGACAAGATAGATCCCTCCTATATTCCAATTGGAGAACAGATCGCTGATATCTTTACCAAGAATCTTTCGCTGGTCAAGTTCGAAGACATACGCAAAGGCCTTCATATGATTTCCTATTCATCATAATCTTGAGGAGTATTGAGATTAGATTAGATAAGACACTAAGTCTAGCCCATTCTACTTCTGCTCTTCTATTACAGCTGGGCCTAGATGTCTTACATAATCATGATGATATTATGATTATATACATTATCTTCTTATCTCCTTATCTATGACATCATAGATAAGCTATTATTGGGAGCCTATAGCAGAATCACCTTTTATCTCTTATTCAGAGATAAGGACTACTGTATGTGGATATTACCATACAGAGACTATGGCTGCACCCATAGTCAAACACTATATAAGGAGTGGCTTATCCCTCCTAGAATATAACGGTTTACCGCTCACGCTCTTCTCTCAACCCACAATGCTAGTGTGTCAAGTAAGTTCCCCTTACCTGACCAGTCTTC
>JBBPRK010001255.1:0-13652 GCA_038093075.1 Boletus patriciae | reverse complement strand
CTTCGACGAACGACGTCGAATGAATCTTCTTTCAATGATTTACATGCCTTGCCGTGACCACATTCTCGTCGCTGCTTCGGATCTTCGTCTCCCGTGTCCGCGTAGGATAGGGACTACCGTCGGCCCACCCTTAGCTGTCCAAGGTGAACACGGACTCGCCCTGCTGGCAAGGGACGATGATAGCGTGACAAAGCTAATAGCAACTTGGCACATCGGCATTCGCCGGTGGAACAGTGATTACTGCACCCGCGGAAGCGAAAAACACCGACGGATCAGTACCATGACATACACTGAACACGCGTCGTGAAGAAACGTCGCACTCCCCCTAAAACAGCACACCGTTTCCCCTGACGCCGAGGCACCAAGGAAGCTATCGAAATTTCAAAACGGGCGTCGGTGGTGGAATAACAAATCGATTGGTTGGACTTGGAAAGACTCGGTGTACCAACTCGGACCTACGTGCGTCACCGAGCACCTGCTTGTTTTTTTGAATTAGTCTGCTTTTAGGACCGCGACGCGACAACGCACTGCGTACACGCGCCCGTCGACACGCCTCGTTGACGACACGCACGCAAGGCACGAGACGGGGCCCGAACCACTGGAAGCACCCCATAGTTTGGTCCAAGTGATGCTGTCAAGCAACTTGAACTTTGTCAAGGTGACGATTCAGCGTGACGATCCGCTTTCAACCATCTCGCTCGTTTCTGCTCCGAAAGCTCTCGTTCAAGTTGGCGGCGCCCCGAAATAAGCCATGGAGATGATATCTGGGCGTGGACGACGACGAGGTGGTGTGGCATTCGGGAGGCGACGACCTGGACGAACCAAGTTGCTGTACACTTGGGGCGCACGCGCGCGCGTATCACGTCCGGACGCGCGGTGTGGAGAGGGAGATCTCCGAACGCCTCCCGCTTCGCTGGGCGCTGATCCCCAGATCGACCTCCGTATAGAACGTACCTTTCCACGTCGTCACATCGATTCACGCGTCATGATGCATCGTCGTCATCATCATCATCGTGGACATGGCGATGCAGATGTATGGACACTCGCCATCGTCTGGTCATCCGAGTCCCCCAACACCGTCGTCCATCTCATCTCATCTGGCCTCCAAAAAGGGATCAAAAACAGGGGGCGTGGCGTGCGTCGTGGAAACGGCACGATGCAAAGGAATCGCCCGTTTGACAGCGGACACCAAGGAATCGGTGCGCCGTGCGGTGACTCGTCAACGGGGCTACCTCGCGTCTCCGCTTATAAATAACTCCGTGACGCGTGACGTAGGGCTCTTTTGATGCCGCGCTGCCTCCGGTGAACCGCGTCGATGGCGCAAATCCGGACTGGGAGGATAGATGGAGCATGACTCGCCGAGATAACGGAAGTCTGTTCGACTGCACATTGCCTGTAGACTCGGACGCAGAGCTCATCCGTATGTACCATGTTTACCATTTCGCATTTCAGTGACGACGGGGACGACCATCAAGATCGTCTCACGTGCTACGAAACCGAAGCGCGGTCATGGTAAAAGAGAGGACAACTGCCGCCTGCGACAACGAGACTATATACGTGTACGTGTACTGGATTATAATGCGTTAATTCATACCGCAAACGTGCGGGAGGAAAAAAAGAAGACGAAATGGAATGTGTGTATGCGTGCGATGCAAGAGAAACGTCGTCCGCAGCGGCGGCACGGCGGCGACATGATGGATAGCGATGATGCAAGTGAAAACAACGAGATAAAAAAAAGTGGGGGCAAGTGTGGCGAAAGCGAACACGGGCACACGAGGTTGAGGATGAAAGATGCTTCGACAAAACGACGGACGCGCGAGGATAAAGACGATGGTCCACGCGATGCAACGGAACAGACGACAAAGACGGGAGGAGGTGCACGTCAAAATGCACCGCCGTCCCAGCTGGCCCGCTTGCGCTTGTTGTCGTTTGCCTTGCGCAACTGCAGGTCTTGCGGCGAGACAAAGCTCATGCCACGCTGGTGCGGCTGGCGCACGCCTGTGCCTGCACCCGGAGCCACTTCCTGGGCTGTCTCCGCGAGCAACGCTTGCGCTGTCTGGAGCGCCTGAGTGACCGACGAGTACGGCGCAGTTGGTGGCGCAGACCTTAGAGACATGCTCGAGCGCGCTAAATCAAGTGCTTGGCCCTGCCTTGAGGTGTCTGTGGCGCCGGAACCCGCGTCATGGTGGCCGTCTGCAGAATGGCTGCCGCTATAATAATGCAGGTCGAGAAAAGGCAGATTATGAAAGTCGTTGCAAGCCAACGGCTTCCACAGATCAACGCCCGACTGCGAGTCTGCTGTGGCATGCAATGGGACAGACTCTGAAGTGTGATGAGGGGGGGCATCAAAAAAAGGCAGCGACCGCGCGGTTGTAATGACGGGTTGCGGAACCTGCGCCGAACGTGCCATGGTGGAGCGCGGCTCTGACGGGGGCACAGATATGGATCGGCCATGCGATGCAGATGAATGAACATGAGACAGGGGACGCATGGGGCGAGATGTCGTGAGTGGCGTCGCAGGGGGCGTCGAGTGTGTCATATCGACCATGTCCTCCATGTTGTGAGGGGCGATGGCGAACAGCTCGAGAGTGGACACGATATTCAGAGACGTCTCCGTATCGTCTTTCTGGATGCCGATCTCGCTGGTGGTGGCGGAGACTTCAGCCTGATCGTTGAGCGTAATCGACGCCAGCTCGATTTCGTCAATGCCAGGGAGTGCGGGCGTGTGTATCTGCATGGGGTGCATGGCAGAAGGCTGCTGCATGCCAGACAGTCCGAGACCAGGTGTTCCGAAGCCGAAACCGGGGCCATAATACGTCTGCTGCGGCTGGTGCGTGCGTGCGCCAAAGATAAGGTCGCCGGCGTAATTGGAATGATGGGTGAAGCCCCTGAATGTGCTGGTGGGGAACATCTCAGGGTCCGAAAAGGCAGAGTGGGTGTCTCCAACGCCAGCCTCAGAGGCAAAGTCGTGGAGGGTGGTCGGAAATAAGTCGTACCGATCCATGACGCCGTGGTTGAGGTGATGAAAGGAAAAGGGGGACGATGGAGCTGGGGAGAGGCCGTCGGCAAAGGAGGAGCCGCTGCTGGAGAATGTGGTGTCGAGACGGGGATTGGCAGAAAACCAGTCCTGCGCGCCCCAGGGGGATTTTCCGATGGTGGGCATGCGGCGGATAAAGGGCGACTGGTTGAAAGGGTAGTCAGAGGATATATGGGACGAGGTCGGAGAGCCGTTGTTGGCTGACCAGCTGCTGGAGTGGATGGGGGTTTCGATGGAGGACCACCCGCCCTGGGACTGGGACGAGTCGGTCAGCTCTGAGAGGGACTGGGACGCGCTGGGCATGAAGTCGGGGATGGAGAGGGGTTCGGACAGAGGGTCGATTGTCTCCATGTCCATCTCGGGAAAGGGCTCGGCCGAGGAGGGGGCCTCGTCGTGTGGGGACGTCTCTGTTGTGATGGGGGGGCACCTGAAGAGCCTGCGCGAGTCCTCCTCTTCTTCGGCGGAGCTGTCCTCGTCTTCTGAGCAGGTGGTGCTCTCTGGGACGCTCTTTGTGCCGCCTCTGAGGAGTCTGGATGCGCGCTTCTGGCGTGTGGGGCCGATGTGGGAGGTGGTGGAGGAGAGCTGGTCGTCGGTTGCTGCGCGGACGGGGAGATGGACGCCGTCTCGCCTCTTCTTTGGGGCGTTGCGCGGCTTGTAGCCCGCAGCCTGGTAGAGCTCGGGGAAGGCGTTGCGGAAGCGGTCGCGGAGGTCGGTGGAGCGGCGGTTCTGCTCCTGGAAGACGGGGTCCTTGACGATGGTGGCCCAGACGGTGCCGTGCTTCTCGTAGCCGGCCTTGAGGGCGCGGTCCTCCTCGTCTGTGAAGGGGCGACGCTTCTTGGAGCGGGTCTTTTCGAAGATGGAGCGGCCGTCTGGGAGGGTGGAGCGAATCTTGCTGGAGAGGTGGGTCTTTGCGTTGGGGTAGTGCTCCTTGTACGCGTCGGGGAAGTAGGTGCGGAAGCTGGAGGGGGTGAGCGCGGCACGGGGGAGAGAGACGCGACGCACCGGTCCTTGAGGTCGACGGGGGAGCGGTTGTCGAAGGTGAGCTTTGGGTCCTTGAGGATGGCCTTCCAGTTGCCGACGCCCCACTGCGGGGTGTGAGCGGGTGTGCGGTGGGCGCGGGGGCACGTACCGTGTTGCAGCCGTCGACGAGCATCTGGGTCTCCTCCTCGGACCACTTTTTGCGCTGCTTCTTGTGCACGACGAAGGCGTCCTGGTCGGCGATCCTGCGCACCTTGCCCTTGCGCTCGGGCATGGTGTCGATGTGGGTGTCGTCGCGGAATGTCCAGGCGGGGACGAGGCGGGGGGACGAGGGGAGGGCGAGGGAGACGCGGCGGAGGTGCTTTGGGGGGGAGTGCATGGCCATGGTGGAACAAGGCGATATGTTTTTATTTTATTTACATGTCACTGCCACTACTACGCCGTGCCCGACACTTGCGGCGCCATCCGCTCCTCGACTCGGCCAAGCCGTTCTATCCACACACCCAGCCGTCCTGCCACCTCCCCAATCTGACTCCGTGACAGCACACGCGGCTGCACCCACGTTATGTGTGCTTTCTCATCCACCTGGTCCAGCGTCCCCCGTATCAACTTGAGGCTGCACGCTCTTGATTATCAGCAACACGCCCCTGCAATATCCCCCATTTGTGCGCACCTCAGTGCCTTCATGATCAAATGTTCCACTTCATCTAGCGCAAGGCGCGTCTCCTCGGCGATCGTCTGGAACGTCATCGTGCGGTCATTCGCACTCCGTTTGAAAACAGACTCTATCAGCGCCATGAGACAGATCTTCTGTCGAAGAAATGGATAGTTTTGTTCCAGGATCGGCTGCATGTCCCCTCAGCTTCTCCCGTCTCAGAACGGCTCTCCGCACCCATCACGCACCTCCTGCGGGAAAAGCGGCGCCAACGCTTCGAATTTGCCAATGTTGCCTTCGTTGAATGTGAACAGCAGCTTCTTGATCCAATCATACTGCGTGTTGTCCAGCGCGTCCAATATCGGATGCATCAGCTAGCACAGATGAGCCCGTCAGTGTCACTCGTTCTCGCATTGCCTCTCCGTTGCAAATAGCCCCAACGACCTACCAGTTCACCAAAGTTGTAGATACTCTCCCCGAGAAACGCCGCGATGCCAAGGTCGTGCGCGCGCAGCAGGCGTTCCTCTGTCGTGAGGTCCGTCCCAACATCAACACATGCCAAATACAGCAGCGAGTGCTTGTAATACGGCGCATATTCTGCTTTCGCCTGCAATCACGATAGCGTCAGATCGCGATCCACCAGAACCTTCTCGGTACTTCATATCACCTTGTAGTAGTCCGCAGCAACCCGATAATACGATGCATTCACAGCATTGTCCACACCCTCCAGTTGATCGAGCGTCTTCCAAGCCGTGTCCATGTCCTTCTTTGTCCCCTCCAGATCGCCATACACCAGCTTGGCGTGTGCGATGTTTGCCAGCAACAGCACATATGCCTCCTTGGACTTGTCAGCATCGATCCGTGAGAGCAGCGCACTCAGAAAACCAAGCTGTGCCTGGGGATCTTCGCGACAGTATGAACTCTAATGGAAACTACCGGCAGGAATGGAACCCACTCGTAATCTCCTTCGATACTCGCGTGCCCAGCTCCACGAGCTTCTGCTGGTTCAATTTAGACTCAAAGTCCCGCACGAACTGCTGGAAGACGACCACGCGGCACGGCTTGGAAGGGGGGTGATCGAAAAACTCGAACAGCTTGAGCGTGAGCTGGTGCCATAGTCTGTCGCTCGGAATGAGTCCTGCCCACGACGGTCAACGTGTGAGCCCTACTTTCGTGTATAGAGGTTCTTGAATGCCTCGAAAAAGGGGTGGAGGTCCGGGGGCGTCGATGAGAGTGCCTTGGCGATAAAGTCGTCCAGCACGAGCCTCGGTGGGGGCGCAGAAAAGTCTGGAATGGGGGGTGGCATGTCCAAAGGTGGTGTGGTGCTCCTGGACAGCGATGAGGACGATGTATGAGTTATAGGAGGGGTTGACCGTGACGCGTATGCGCTACGCCAGAGCACGTCGGTAAGCGTTGCAGCGATTGTTTGGCTGTATTTTGCAACAGCCTTGAGAAATAACAGGACCAAACTGACACCTTGCCATCCCAGCAGAAAGCGGCGAGTCGGTGCTTGGTCGGACATGGCCAGTGACAGTGATGGTACAGTTCGGTTTGACGTGGTTGCACGCGGGCTGGCTTTCCTGATTTCAACTTCCGCAGAGCGCCAATCTCGTAGCACCATGCCTGTACTCGCCATTCTGGACAATGGCACTCTACTTGGCACCCTCAATTGTCCAGTCACCTGACCCCTCCTCCTGGCCGCCGCGAGGCATCCATTCATTCGCTATTTCATTCCTTCAAGCATCATAGCCAGGCTAGCGCCCATTTCAGGCATATCCCGCGTCTTACCTCCCCGTAAAGGTGAGGACACTAATATGCAGGGCGACGATCCTCCAGAACGCCTCCCTTTTCCCACCTCCACAAACTCCCCCACCAACGACGGGCCTCCGTGGCACACTTCCTCCTCTGTTAGATGCCCTTTCTCGGCTCCCCCATTCGCGTTCCCGCCCGGTCCCGCGACCTAAAGGATCCAATAATACCGGTATGTCTTCCAAGGGTCCCAAGCTTTACCGCTTTAAAATTCAGCGCGCTTCGCTGACTTCTCGTTCCTCTTTCTTCCTAGTTATCGATCTCACAGCTCTTCCGCACCAACTCAGTTCCGTCTCCGATGGACACCCAACGCATCCATCAGTTGCTTGAGGACCGCAAGGCAGAGCTGTCTGCCTTTGCCGAGGAGATCGAACGTGCCCGTTCCAAAGTACAGCGTCTAGAACAGCAGCGTGATCAAGTCCAAGGCGTCGTCCAAGAGCTCGAGGCACTCATGTCTCCCGTTCGCCGCATGCCCACGGACATCATGGCAAAGATTTTTGAATACTGTACTTGGGATCAACCCGCCCCGAGGGCCGACCCTCGGATGGCACCATTATTACTCGGCCAGGTCTGCCGTTCTTGGCGGTACCTCATGTTCTCCCTTCCATGTTTATGGACCACGTTGCAGCTCGATTTGCCATCAGGTACCAAAGATTGGGAGGCCCTCATGCGATCCAAGAGTTTATCGATGCACGTGTGGCTTTCTCGGTCGAAAGCACTCCCGATATCCCTGTTTCTCAATCACGCCAAAGGGTCCCTCATTCCGTGGCATGCGCTCATGCATCTTGACAAGGAAATTCTCACCCTCAGTTGCCGGTTGAAAGAACTCTCCCTGCATTTCTCACCCCGGTCTCTCAGCTGTCTTTTGACATTCACTCAAACTCCCCTGCCATACCTCCAACGCCTGGAACTACAGAATACCAACTCGCTCCCCACGAGTGAAAATCCACCCCCCATCATATTGCATTCCGCACCCCGTCTCAAAAGCCTGAGCCTGTCTTGGTGTAGTCTTGACCTTCGCCGTTTCCAGATCCCCTGGGAGCAGCTTCAGTATCTGAACCTCGAGTATGATGCGAGCTCTTTTTGGAACCCTGTCCATAGCGACTATCTGCAAACTCTTGCCTGCTGTCCCAATCTAACCACACTCTACCTCGGTATCGGCGCCCCTGTCAACGACGTTGATCCGGCATGCATCCAACCCGTGACCCTTCCCCACGTCCACACGTTCAAATCGAGCATCTACGTCCAAACCCCATATCTCCAACACTTTCTCGACGCCCTCCGCATGCCCCGACTTCGCCACTTTGACGTCAAGAACGTCAGTCTCGCGCTGGGCAGTTTCACCGGGCAGACAGAGTGTCTGCCCCTTTTAGCGCGCTGCGCGGACACGCTCGAGAGCGTGTGTTTCAACCGTGTCGACATTGCGGACGCGGTCATGCTGTCGTGTCTCGCGCGACTTGACCGCTTGAAGACGATGAGCTTCCTCCCGGGCGTTCTTCGTCTCAACCATGGGCTCATCACCGCGCTCACGCACGACGAGGACGCGGACGAACGGATCTGTCCGGCGCTCGAGGTGCTCCACTTGAGGTGCTCCTCGGCCGTCCCCGTCGACGCCATCACGCGTCTGGTGACGTCGCGGTGTCAGACGGCACCCAAGCTGAAGCTGTTTTCGTTGCAGTTTGCGACGTTCGAGTATGGGTTGGACACGAGGGACGACAAGATCAAGCAGGTGCAAGCGCGGTTGAAGGAGTATGTCGAGGCTGGGTTGCAGCTCGTCTTGACCAAGTCGGGTAGCTCGGGGTGAACGTTTTGGGTCTGCGTTGTTGTTGTTTTCCTTTCTTGGCGCTGAACGTTAAACGTTAATTTCCCACTCTCTTTGGACCATGTTGTTGCTCTTCTTGTTCGTCGATCTGACGCTGCCCTGTTGTCATGTTCATACTTCCAGGATACTCACAGGTGCACAGATACAATGATGTTGTACGATAGGTCGAGCTCACGGATTGTAGTATGTAATATTGTTGCCGTTGTCACATCCCAGGGCTTCTGGACTAATTCATTGTCCTTCTCACTGAGTCGCACGCGTCCATTCTCGTGAGCCCCACTGACGGGTCGTTGTGTGACCATGTGTGGCAAACCGATTTCGTGATTCTCGAGACCCGAACGCCGATAGCGCGGTTGACACGTTTGCTCGCGCCTAGCATGGTTCGCACTATCATTTTAGCGGTGTGGACATCAAAAAACTGCTCGAGGGATCTTCGCTTCTGGCCAGCACACCCCCGTCCCCTCTTGTAGAAAGTGGGGGGCCATGACGAGTATTAGTATGCGTATGACTAGGGGGAAGCACACGGCCTACCCAATTGACCGGAAACAGCCATACATAGTATCTGGGTTGTTGTCGATGTCTGCATTGCGGCCGCGCACAGACGTTTACATAAATTGCAAGCAAGGTCCCGGAGACTACAATCTTTAAATTGAAAGCCCACCAAATACTGTGGCTGACCACGGAGTTGGTCAGACCACGAACCTGGTCACCTCTCAAAACCACATATTTTCCCGAACAACTAATTTTCTTCAGGAGTACGGAATGATGTCTGACATATTCCTTGATACTACGAAGTCGAACGAAGTCATTCCGTGTTCTCCTCGTCGAGATAGAAAAATCAGCGAGAATCACGCTGTGACATGCGCGCCGCGAGGCAGCCGAAGCGGACTCTGAATGGGCAGTGGTCGTCCAAGCCAGAAGTGGCGCTCGCAAGCCATTAGAAGACAGCGGGACTTGAATAATTGAATGCAACACACTGTGACTACGTGTGACTGACCAGGTTCGTGGTCTGACCAACTCCGTGGTCAGCCACAGTACGTCTCTCAAACCCTGCCAGTGCGTCGCCCTTCCTAACCACTGCACCGCTTGCCGCCTTAACAATGGTCAAGACATGCCACAAGTGCCATGGTTACTCAGAAGATTACGAGGAGGCGAACCTCAAGCGTTGTGCTGGTTGTCAAAAAGTTTACTATTGTTCGACCGAGTGCCAAAAATATGACTGGGTTTGCCATATATTCGACTGCAAACCACGCCGTCCGATCAATACCGCCGATTATCTGGCGCTAGCAGTGTACCAGAACCTGCTTCCCGAGCACCCCCAGACCTGTGCGGATTATGGGCTCGATCGTGCGTTCACGGCCGATGAAAAATCAAATTTGATGGGCTTGTATACCGGTATGTCTTATAGCCTTGTTAGTGCGATCTTTCTCAAGGCGCATACAGGCCTCATCAAAGTTATGAAGATTCCACCCAAGACCATCCATAATTGGCGCGTTCGTGGGGTGTTGGTGGATGAAATAAAAGCTGCATTCTACAAGCTCCCAGAGCACACAAGGGGTGGCTACTTTCCTTGGTTCTTGCAGAACGAACACATCATTGCACTGTCAGGCCAGCCCCTGTCCGAAGAAACATTGAAGGGTCGTGGCGACGCCATGACTGTGCGCGCCTGGAGATTCACAGGAGGTAGTGAAAGAGATTCCGCGGAAGAGATCACGGCGGCCATCGCACGCAAACCCGCCGAAGAACGAAAGTGCCATTTGCTGTATGCCCTTCTCTTGTCTGAGTGGCGCCCATCCCCAGATCTCGGCCTCTGGATTGATTTCGGATTCGCATCGTGCACATCACAAGAAGCGGAAATGGAGTTGGGTACTCGGTACCAGCAATTGATCACCATGTGTACCTTCCAAGAGTTCTACGACGCATATCGTACCGGTTCCTTGTTTGGTCTCTTCCGCTCGAAGGGGCTGCAAGTGGACGACGATGCACACCTCCGGGATCTCCTCCGCGGGCCAACATGCGGTAACAAATCGGTGTGGGACCTCAAAAGGTCCATCGTACAGGAAGACTCTACTAAGAAAGAGTCTAGCATGATCCCTTCGGTCATGGTGGATTATGGTTTCATGAATTGTAGGAACGATTCTGAGAGGCGGCAGCTTAAGAGGGTATACAAGGCTTTCTTTGACAGCCGTGATGGGGACCCGTTGAAGCTTCACGAAGCCGCGATCAAAGGGAACATACACGGCTATGTTTCACAAGTCGTGCAGGGTCTTCGAGATCCAAAGTTCCAGCGGCTTATGAAAAACCCATACCCTCTTCCGGACTTGTGACTAACGAACTGCTTCTCACTTGACTACGTATTGTACCTCTTTACTTTCCGTGCCTTTTGTTATCAATTACGCACAGTACAATCTAATGTATGTCATGGGATACCATCTAGGAGAGAGAGAGAGAGAGCTCTACTCACATGATGCGGAATAATGTATTGGTAGTGGTTCCGGCCTCGGCTTCAACGTCCAGGAAGATCGTCGAGGTGGCGACCTTTCGAATGCCAGTGTCACTCTCCTTCATTCTCATTGTATTCTTCATTCGAGAACGCGTGCTTGACGCGACAGAAATCGAGTTTGTACCACGATTGACAACGGGAGGAATCAGGGCCTGCTGAAATTCAGCATGGAACGTGATCGCAGCTTTGAGTGCGTTGTATCAGCCGTTGCGAGGATACTTTGAGAGAGGACTGCAACCGAATCGATTGATTTCGTCAGTCGCCTCTGTCTTAACCACCAGAGTGAGCTGTGAGGGTGGGATGAGCACCAAACAGGTCACGAAATGAAGCTAAGACCGAATGGCACGACGAGCCATATACATTGGACGGCGGACCCGAAGGAATGGTGGGTGGGTGAAACGGCACGACGCAGGGGCTAGGAGGCCTCAGGTGAGAGCTGCAGTTGCGCGGCGAGGCGGCGAAAAGCAAAGCGCCATACTCTAGGAAGGTCACATGTGACCAGCCCAGACCGCCAACTTGAACTGTGAATCGTTCGAGTTGGACTCGGAGCTCACAGAGTTCAGTGGCCCTGCCGTCACTGCTACTACCCGAGTTGGCTGACCACAGCCTTCGTTCGGTAATTTGCCTGCATGACTCAATGTCGGGTGCAACGGGCGGGTGAGGGTGTCGGGCCCGGCCGCATCGGTGTGCTGGCCACGTTACGGGACGACTCGGAGTCCTTTTGGGCAGAGGCGACCGTAGCACCGCGGTCTTCCATGGCGATCGTGAAATTATTGCTTTTCTTCCTCCAAATGGTCGCTCTGCAGTATGGGACCACGCCGCCCCACGGCCCACCCCCCACCGAGCAACTGCGAGAACAGCGCGGTGCAGAACGCGCGATATCTCTTTACACCGCTGTGGGCAAAGTACGTATCATCCCGAAAGTCGCCGTGTCTGGTAGCTGACCGGATTCCAGACGCTGCTATGGTCCTGGGCGTTCTTCGAAGGCTCAGTCCTCTTTGCGCTGAGCGGATACTGTCCACCCGCCCTCGCCCACCCCCTCCTCAAATTCCTCCTCCCCGCCACACTCACCTCGTCGGACCCCACCTTCCTCACCGCACTCACCCCCGCCTTCCTCGCCGGCACCCTCCTCATCCTCGCCGGCGGCCTCCTCCGCGCACGCTGCTACCACGCCCTCGGCTCGCGCTTCACATTTGAGCTCTGCATCCGCCCCGCGCACGCGCTCGTCATGGACGGCGTGTACGGCGTCGTCCGGCACCCGGGCTACACGGGTGGGTTCGGGCTCGTGATCGGGTGGCTCCTCTGCGTGCTCGATCAGCGGGGGTGCGTCCTGTCCGCGTTTACGGGGCTGGATCCGAGCCAGGCGTCCGCGCCTGGAGGGGATGGGAGTGGACACGCGGTGGTGACGGGCGCCGTGTGGGTGACGACGTTGGGCTTGTTGTGCGTCGCGATAAGCAAGCGGATGGACAAGGAGGACGCGATGTTGGAGAAGAACTTTGGGGAGGAGTGGCGGGCGTGGGCAAAGAAGGTGCCTTGTCGCTTGGTTCCAGGCGTGTATTAAACGGCGTCTAGTGCTAGTCAGTGCCCTCTGTGATAATGTAATTCAGCCATCGTCCAAGCACATACAAAAGGCCTGCATCCAAGAAAAGGTCGTCCTGGAAGCGCGACCAAACATCCTCCTAAGATTGGCCAGATTATGATATACTTGTGCCTAGCGGCCAGTGGAATCTGGATAACTGTCGCAAGTGATCCGTGGGGTACCGTTCAACGTGGCTCACAGAAACGCAAGGTCGGCGCATGGGGCAGTACCAGCAAGGAAAGCGGCCATGGCCCGGTAAAGGTGCCGCTAAATGAGCACGTAACTTGTGGTTTCTGCTGATGCGGCGGCACGTCCTGGCTAGAGTGGCTAAATCGGGAGTAGCGCTCTGGCTCGGCGCATATGCCCCCACCTGCCCCCTCTGTCCAATGTCGTGATCCAACCATCACACCACATACACACCCCATTCTTTGTCATCTATGTCGTTTGGATACATATCCCTCATTCGAGGGACTAACCGTTCGAGGAGCACTGCAGGAGTTGGAATCTCCATGCTAGACTTGCTCGAATCAACCTCACGCAGTGCATGACAACATCGTCCTCCCATTAGGCTAGGTCCGCAGAACGGTGATGAAACAATTCTAACAAAAGTCTCACCTTTGCTGGTCGGGATCTGTCCGGTGCTCGAGGTGCTCTGCTTGATGTACTCCTCGGTCGTCCCCGTCGATGGCACCGCGATTCTGATGGCGTCGCAGTGTCAGACGGCGCCATTTTGGGACGTTTGAGTATGGGTAGACACGAGGGACGACAAGGTCAAGTAGGTGCAGGCAGAAAAGGTCGTCCTGGAAGCACGACCTAACACCCTCACAACATCGGCCTGACGATGATATATATACTTGTGCGGCGGCCATTGTATACCTGTCGCAAGGGATCCGCGGGGTACCATTCGACGTGACCCAAAAAATTCAAAAATGCAAGCAAACGTCGGCGCATGGGGTAGTACCTGCGAGGAAAATGGCCTTGGCCTGAACAGGCTCTGCTTCGATCACAGAGTCGATGATATTGAAAGACAAGGTGACTGACGAGTCCAATTCGAGGCGAGCGAAGCGATTCGGAGGTACTTTGGTATAAGCCTGTAACGATGGCGAGGCTCAGCGACCGACAAGTCTGCAGCAGTTGGGGCACGAAGATGGCTTGCAGGATCGAACCGGATGAACCAATCCAGCCCCAATCTTCGCTGATGAGAAGCCCCAGCAATTTCGCCCCTAGCGAGGCCCACATGCCACACGATATCAAAGTCTATGTGACGGG
>JBBPRK010001254.1:0-13665 GCA_038093075.1 Boletus patriciae | reverse complement strand
TACGAAAGAAGTCACGACGTCAAGACTTACGGGGGTGTGGAGGTGGGCGTGCTCGTCAAGCAGGAGGTATCATTGCTGTCGCCGACAGTAATCTATTGTCATTGTCCACGGTAAAAAATAGTTAGGCAAGAAGAGTTCGGTCTGGGAAAACGTACAGTTTCACTCCAGGCTTCGTTCAAGACTGCGTCCACGAGCGAGAGAACGACTTGAGTACCGGAAGCGAGATTGACGGTCCAGGTCATGGAAGTGGAGGTCTGGTTACCAAGGTCCTCACTGTGGCAGACGGTGTGAATGACAGATCGGAGAAGGCGCTAAGGACTTACATGGCAGCACCACACACATCCTGGGCAGAGACAACGAGGACGTCATACGGGGGGTAGCCAGAATCGGTCCAGTTTATTTGAGCCGGTTGGCACTGTGGGGAATATTGGAAATGAAACTACACGGAAGGCGGGAGAACGGACCTGGACAAGGGTGGGGGTGGATATAGTGAGACCAGACTGTGCGAGAACGGACTGAATGAGAGCAGCAAAAAGAGAGAGGGAAAAGAGTGTGGTGAACATGGCTACTCGCTGAGTGAGCGGCGTGGGTGGGTCGTCCTAGGATAAATACCCAGGCGGATATGAAAACGGGGAGGACGGGACATATGTCAAAAAAACAATGCTGGTCTTCTTTCAAACCCCGCACGACAACCATGTGCACGGCGGCCCCACCCAAGCAGGAATAGAATCATTCATTGACACACTCCTCAAGGCCTCACACGCATAACGGATCGCATTCCGACGCTAACTTAGAGCCTACTCTTGACCACGTTTCCCTCTTCCACAAGTCTCCGCCGCTTCGTTATGCTATAGATTCATCATCAGGTCATATCCATACTCATCGGATCAGAGATGCGGCTCACCCAGAGTGCACCACCACGCTTGGTTCTTTGCCAATACCTTCCACCGCTTGGCGATCCTCCACTGGGACATACGGTCGCTCAGATGGACCAACGTATATTTGTCTCGGTCGCCATATCTTGACGCCTTCCGGAGACAGCATCATCTAATGTCCAACATCAGCATCGTTCCGACTGCAGCAAGAATGTAAACACCTGACGCCAGTGCGCGAGCCACCCCACAACCCGGGGCACGACGAACAAGACAGGGAAAAAGTCCATCGGGAAACCTGGCATTTCATGAGCTCATTTCCGGAATACGGACTCTCCGCCGAACACGCACCCATCGCGCGATAGATCAACCCACTATTGAGCCGAACAGGGTCATCAGAACTTAGTTTGGTTCAAGAATATGGACATACCTCCAAAAATCAACATTGGGAGCAAGCTTCCGTGAAACGAAATAGTCGTCTTTGAGGGCGGCATCGTGCAATGCCATGGCAGTGTTGAGCAAAGGATCGGCACTCGTGCTATGACGAGAGCGTCTCGTTGACAAACGAGTCAAATAAAGGGAGGATGGGACGCACACTGCGAATACTTCATCTGCAACCTTTCTTATGATGAAAGACCGGGGGTCAGACTGTCAGAAAGAAGCCTAAGTCGACTCGTTTCCTCCAAGGCAGGCCGGTACACATACAGTCTTGTAAACACGATGCCCGAACCCGCTGAGTACCTTCTCGCGGCGTTTCACAGCTGCGAGGAATTCTGGGACATTTTGAGGACTAGAGTCCACGCGTTGGCTCTAGCGGTTGTGTATGAGGCTAAGACGTACCTTCCAATGGATATCAACATCCGAATCACAGCTTCGTTTGCGCCTCCGTGAAGCGGGCCGCTGTATACCATTAAGTTAGTGGGCACAGCGCAAAATGTTAGGTCAGTACTTACTACAACGACGCACACCCAGCTGCAATTGCACTATACGGGTCCGGGAGGGATGATCCGGTTTGAAGAACAGTGGTACTGGAAGCGTTCATCTCGTGATCAGCATGAAGGATGAACAGGATGTCCAATGCGCGAACAAGGACAGGATGGGGTTTGTATGTGATCCCGCCGGACGTCGATGTAGTCGGGAAAGCGTCACTGTGCGAGAGATGGTCAAGCTGAAAGAGGAATCTGATAATAAAAGTCAGCGACTGTCAGCTCATTGTGTTACATGTCGAGGACAGAGGGTACATACGACTCGGTGTAGCTCATACCGGTCGGTGGAACCACGAACTCCCTTCCTTGCCGGACGCGGTAAGCCATTGCAGCGAGGGTCGTTGCTTTCCCTATGAGCCTGTAAATCTGCTTGTCCATGTTCTGAAGTGCGACTGGGTCCCCCTTGGCACCATTCGTGTAGAGGTTCTGGCCTAGAAAAGGACACCCAGAGGGTCAGTATTTCGCCCCGCTATCCACCCGGACGATACCTTGCAAGGACGGGTTTGCGTCGCTGTAATACGACCCCAGGTACGCGAACGCACTCGTCAGGATGGCCATCGGATGGGCGTCATACCTGAAGGCGCGGAAGAACCCGGCTGCGTCTGCGTGCATCACGCCGTGATTGAGAACCTCGCGTTCAAAATGGGATAGCTGAACGCGAGTAGGGAGGGAGCCATAAATGAGGAGGTATGAAGACTCGAGGAACGAGGACTGGGAGGCGAGTTGTTCGATGGGGTAGCCTCTGGAAGGGACGCTTGGTGAGGGAAAAGGTGTGTCGTAGGAGTAGGACGCACCTATAGCGCAAGACGCCATTGTCGCCGTCGATGTACGTGATGCGACTCTCGATGACGGCGGTATTCAGAAATCCTCGATCGGAGACACGTAGGCCGCGTTCGGACTCGTCCTCTGGGCGGTCATTTGGGCCGGATGGGGCGCGGATGGACTTGAAAAAGGGAGCAGGGATGGCGTTGTGCGATATGCTGGGGTATGTGAGCGTGGTCAATGGAGTGCGGAGTTAACACCTGGACGTACGGGACCTTGTATTGCTTTCCGGTACGGTTGTCTATGACGGTCAGCGAGTCGTCACGCCTGGTCTTTGATGATGCTGTATCTTGACCCATAGCAGCGAGTAGAGACTGTGTGGATCCGAGGTGGTCCGGATGTGTTTAAGTACTTGCCGGCCCATCACCACGTCAGAGCCGGCCCGGTTAGTCCATCTTGCAAGGCATTTCACGTGCATCTCAACCACAGCGTCAAAATGCATTGTTCGATTGGATTGTACAGTGTATGTCAGTATGGTATGTTGCTCGTCTACGGTTGCACCTCACGGACCCCAATAAAATGTCTCAGTTCATGCGCCATTTTCCGACTTCTTCTCTCTCGACAGCCATCCTGCCAGGTAACACGTGAGATAGAATGTATGGCTAGGACAGAACATACCTCGCAGTTTCTGATCATGTGCTTTTTGTCTCTCGCGATCCGCAGCCCGCTGGCGTGCCAATTCCGCGTCGACCAATGGTGCTTCTGTGATCATCGTTCCAGTTAATAGTCACCTGCGAATAAAACGGGATGCATGCCATTCGGAGCAACCTTCTTCGCCTCTAAGAGGACCGTCTCGGCTTTCTCAAAATACCCTAGTTCCCCCAACGCCTTGCCTTTTCGGAAGAGTGCTTTGGAGTTGGCCGGGTTCTTTGCAATTGCCTGGGACATCCTGGTCGTCAGGCCCGGAGGATTAGGGGTAGGCGGTGGTTACCTTGTCAGCGGTGTCTATAGCACGCTTCCAGTTTTCTTGTTTGAGATGACACGCTGACATATTGGCGTAGATTTTCTCAAGCATGAGATCGACCTGTTGGATTTTCATCCACATACTGCAATGTTCGATAATATATCCACCCACCTCGGTTTTCTCATCCTTGGCACTTGCAGCTTGGTCGACGGCGGAGGATGAGGAGGAAGAGGGGAGACCCATTCCGAGCGATTCGAGCGCGTTTCTAAGTCACGTGTGAAACTGCTAGTCAAGGACTGGGTGAGAGCTTGCATGCCGATCAACGTACTTATCGAGTCCGTGAAGATACATGAGGGCCTGCAAAATCAGTGAGATCCCGACCTTCAAGTGCACCATAATGGATAATTGTACCTCGTGATACGATCTTAATGCTGCATTCGTGGTGTGTTCAGACGCGCCACCCCCAGATGAGAACTGTCTCGAGGGACGCACCATTCTTGAGATCCCCGCTTTTGAATGCTGCATCGGCAACATCCTTCTTTTCGCGCGCCGTCTGCAGTTTGGATGCCACCTGTGTCTTCTCTTCTGAGGTCGGCACGACCGCGTTCGCGTCGAGCGGGACGGGTGGTCCTGCATGGGATGTGGATGCGGTAGAGTGGTCAGACATCACTGATCTCGGTATCAAACAGTCTAGAAAACGAAAGACAACCCCGCGCTGAGACTAAGGGGCAGGGGTCTATTTGCCCGTGTTGTTCCTCTTCCCACATTCGGATCTACCAGTGCCTCGTTCGTCGTCGTCGCCGACGCTCTCCGTCTTCAATGGCTCTCCTTAGCACCGTCCTCGGCTTCTCGGTTTTTGGCCTCGCGTCACGCTTTGGTCAGCTCGCTATACAAAAGAGAAATCTCATGGATAGTATGTTCCCCTCCCAGCCATCCATGCATCCATAGTCTGACACGCTTTCCTTTGAGACCTGGCTGGACACGCCATTGCCATGGGTGCATTTGGATATGCGGGCTACTGGGTACACCGCTACGAACTACGAACAAACGAGCTGATTGCATGGAAGCGTGCGGAAATACAGTCCAGGGTGGATACTGAAATAGAAGCAAGAGCGGCAGGAGCAGCTTGATGTGGGTCAAGAAGCCCGTGTGTGGGCTGCTTGCTCCGACTTGGCGTAGGTTTGTAATTCGCACCTTGAATATTCAGTGAACCTGACGCATTGCCCCCGAGAAGAGATTCTATAAACGCAGCACGATGTTGTGAAATTTCTATCTAGACACTATCGATACCTCATTCGGGATAGTTCACGCGGAAGCGTCCGTGTTTCCGTGCTGTCACATCAATCGAATGAATGGCACCACACACGCCACTTGCCCCTTGGACCAGGGGTCGGTCGGACGCATGCATTGCGTCAGTCTTTTCTTATCTGGAACCAATGCCGCCCTCTGCCACCTTATGCGGCGTGACGATCGAAAGTGTGTCCACTGGAGTGGATCCAAACTTCCATTTCATGACTCCTTTCTCTGGATGAACTCATGCTTGCCGAGCAAGTGCGGTCCGGAAATGAACGTTGTTGGGTGCGGCACGTTCTGGGGCCGTCTCGTGTCCGATAAGCCAACGGTGGACGGGCCAGACGCGGACCTTGAAAGAACAGTATAAGAGGGGCGAGCTAGCGGATGGTCTCGTCGGCCCACAAGAAATGAACCATTAGAAAACCACAAAAACATATACCATCCCAATTGACTATTACCATGCGTTTCCTTCTCCTTCTACTCGTGCTCAGCTTTGTAGCCGCCTCCACGTTCTTTTTCGTAGAAGCCAGAAAGGTGCGTCGGTCGCTGTTTACTACACTGTCGCTCACGGTGGTCAACAGCCCCATAGATCCTCAAAGTTGGTGCCGAGAGGCCGACGTTATAGAGGGGACTTTTAAAGACTAAGTCCCCGTTGTACTTCTTGTATCATAATCACCAGGTGTGTGTCATGGTCGAGCGTGTGTCGGAGATGCTGATGCGGCAGGCAGTCTGCTTGTAATTGCGTCCGATATGTCCAGTGCCTGGAATTACACCGCCGGTGTTTTGGAGGAGTAACACGTGTAGTGCCTATGTGTCTGTCTTGTTTTATAAATCACACGCGCGAGTGATTTCAACGAGGGAATGTGTGGACCACGAGGCAAGGAACGTGGATCGCGGAGTTTGAATCTTGCATTGTCGGATATCCGACGGAGCTGGAATCCGGGAAGTAAACAATTATGTAATCCAAGAACGAGGAGCCTTGCTTCGTCACGCCCTGCAATCGTCGCGACTGGTCACCTCGGACGTTTATTATTTTTGCTATTTTCCTTCCGTCGTCGCTGCCCTCCGCTCGTTTTGCTTGTCATGCCCGCGTCTTTCTCCCCGCTCGCTCTCATCGTGCCCCGCCCGACCGTTCGCCCGACCGTCCCCGCCTCTGCACCACGCACACCCAATCGCAGCCCCGCACCGTCCCACATCCTGCTGTCCCCGCCCGCCGCTAATCGAAACAGCACGGACTCGTGGAACAGCTCAAATTACGACTTTGAGGACCCTAACGCAGTATGGAAAGAAGACCAAGTCAGGCTGCTCTCCAGAGTCGGTCTCATTCTCTCCGTGTCGTTTACGCCCCTCATCTTTTATTTCAGACGCTTGACGCCCTTCCGGCGCACCTCCTCACTCCCTTCAACGGATCAGTGCCGCCGTCAAATCTACTCGACAAGATTGCTCGTGGTATATTAGCCGCCAAGGGCCCCAACGACTGGCCGCATTCCATTCGCGCAACACGCATCAAGCTCCTCGAGCTCGCGCGCCGCAAGGCACAGGATGAAAGGCGCAAGTCTATCGTCGGGGAACAAAGTGTACCGTTGGGCGCCTACAGAGCGAGGACACCCGATCCCGCAGAAGTACTCCAACCTCGAACCAACACGCCCATTCACGCACGTCGTCCGCTCTATCGTCGGTCGAGTATGGACTTTATGGATCCGGACAAATCAGACCGGAGCGAAAGCATCGCACGGTACGTGGCATCTGTCTTTTTTCGTCCTGGCTTCGTTATTTGATCCCTGCCGTGATGGCTGACGAGTTCTTTGGCGCATATAGTCTCTCAACTCGTCTTCAGCGCCACGATCGTGTGTTGCACCACCCGTATCTTCGACCCGCGCATACTCGCCATCGCTCCGAGTACAACAGGCCTTCCCCGTCGACACCCAGTTCGTCCACCCTCAATTCGGATCGGTATTCTGCAGTTCGTAAGTCGACTATTTCGGCAACATCAGCTTCCTCTTCTTCGTTCGGGTCCCCGATGTCAATTTCCGCACCGCTTCGTCCATCTTCCCTCCGCCGTGCTTCTACCCTCACCCTCGCAAGCACGAACGAGGTACAAGTCGATGCTGATGTCGAGAACGCTGTGAAGAATGCCGATTTTCGCCGCAGTGGTGGATACCCGGAGGCGAGCATGGGCACCAAGGTTGCCGTCAAAGTCAAGCGTGTGCCATCGTACAATGGCGGTGGTGATGTTGCGCTGCCGGCACCTGCGCCGCCTGTTAGCAAACCAAAGAAGCCCAAGTCGAGCCCTGTCACTACGGTCGCGTCTCCGCGGAGGGTCATTCCCAATTCTTCGGTTGGAGAGATGAAGCCAATACCTCGGACACCCCCAGACGAGCCTCGAGCCCTCGTCCCGGAGAAAGCAACACCGACCCTGACCAGCACCCAGACCAGGAAATTCAGGAAAGGCCACAAACCTCAGCTCTCGTTTTCTTCCGACGAGGAGGAACAAATGCGCTCCAAAACCGCGAAACGAGTGCGCACCCGCGAGCCATCTTCGTCCAACCTTCTCGCTTCCGTGGCCCAAGTGCAATCGTCGTTGCTTCTGTCATCAGCACTTCCAAGGGTGAGCTACGATTCGGAACGCAGCACCAGGACCGGTATCAGATCGAAGGCATCTACGTCCTCGAGTTCCTCGACGGATAACGATCTTTCGACCGCTAGTACGGAAACGGCTGCCACTACCGTCTCCACCTCTTCTACATCTGACGCCAAACATAAATCGCCCAGGAGCCCTGGCCTCTATGTCCAGGTTCCGCCTCTCACGCAAGTGCTAGTGGAGGCAAAGAAACCCGCCCGTCGAAATCCCGCGCGCAATCCATCCATGTTTGGCCACGAATTACCTTGTCCGCAGCGCACCCCTGCGTCCCCTTCGCGCATTCCCGTTTCCTCACCGATCCCTCTCTCGCCACCTGCTACCACATTGACCAGCACCTCGTCTACGTCGCCCTTGTCTGCGTCCTCGCGTCCGCGGACTCTCCGCCGAGCTGCTCGGCGCATCTCCTTTGGAAACACCGTTACAAACGGAAGTCTGCTCAGCCCAGCCGGGGACTCACGACGTCACGATGGGGAAGCACTGGTTCTTGGCAGTGCCTTCCAGCTTGCATGAGTCTGGTCGGTGGGGCGTGAAGCGCTGGGCCCTTCACTATCATCCATTCATCCGATCTGTCAATGCTACATATCACACGTCTTTCAAGGTTTCCCCCCATCGTTTGAACCGATAACTTTTCCAATCATGTCTATTCCCATGTCCTTTATGCCATCGTGCACCGTTCACAATCTTTGTTCTTCCATCCAATTCTTTGTACCTCATCTACCCCCTGGATCCGTATCATCTCTTCGTTCGTTTTACGTTTTCAGTTGTGTCGCGACTATTCGCATTTCTCCTTTCTACGAAATACTTTCCTTCGTTCGATCTTCTTCCTTTTCTACTCTTCACCAAACCCTGGCCAACTCCATCTGCGGTCTATCAGCGTGTCGCCCATCCCCCACATTCTTTCGAGTAATATTATTCGCCGAGGTATGCTCTCCCATCCCGGACCTTCGACGACCTAAACTCATTGCATCCACAGATCATTTGTTCTTCGCCGCATTATCCCGCTCCTTTGCGATTTTCATCGCGTGCTAACCGACACGTTCCAATGCCGACGCTCTCTTTTTTCCTGATCTGCCCGTTATCGACATCTATCCAGTCAAGTCTACTGCTGACGGACGGCCGACCTGGGAAAGCTCTGGGTTCACCTCTTTTCGTTTGTCCTTTTGATCTCCCGCATTTCGCCTCATCCACTCTAGGCCTCATTTCGACTGCATTATTTTTGAACAAGCTCTGCTCTCGAAGCTGTATCCATGGCCTTTCCATCACCGCTGCCACTCACTAACCCTTTCGCACACCTTTCCTTGTGCCCGCTCAACGCTCATTCACAGTCTCGTCTCGTCGCCTTCACCTGCAGTGAAGCCTGTACACACTCACCTCCATTCCCATATCTCCGCTGTATTCACATTCATTACCTACTGCCCGCTCGGCTTTTCCGAATCTATTTCTCCGCTCCATCGCTCTTCTTTCGTCCTTCATTGTACAACACACCTACTCGCTTGCGACCCGTTCGTTGATCGTCTCGGGTCGTCAGTACATATGGATCGGCAACTACAATTTACGGTACAGTTTAAACCCACTACCATCGATATGTGTACCATACGTTGTACTTATCCTTTGTACCACACCGTAAATGAAGAAAGAAGGTTGTGGATACCAAGGTTGTGGACACCGGAACGACTCGAGGATGAATGAGCTGTGCGAGATGGTGGATTATCGAAGACTCGTGCTAAGCATTGATCTACCTTTGCCATAAGCAATTCCTCTGACCATGGACAAACAGAATATTGGTTTTTTTTCGAGCTTTTAATTTTTTTCCAAAACATGATACATAACAAAACACTACATGGTGGAGAGACAATTTGCAAGGTTGTTCAAAGACATTGACCGATCAGGGTGTGCTCATGGAAGCAACACCAGTTCCAAAGCACATTCACAGCAAGAAAGCAAGTCAACAGCACAACACACAACAGCAAGAAAGCAAAAAAAAAGCATAAAGGCATAAAAGCATAAAGCATAGTGAAGAAAAGCCCTCAGACAAAGTGAGTCTTGTCCAGATCACCCACCTCAATCCAGGCTTCCCCATCATACCAATTGTAAACCAGCTCTCCAATGAGGGACTTGCCTGGACCAGCATACTTTTCAACATATGCCTTGTTGGTGAAGATCACCATGCCCCTCTTGCACCTACTGAGCATGACATTCATTCTCCTCTTGTCTGCCAGGAAACCAAGGTCCCTGGACCTAACCAAGGAGATGATGATATAGTCCTCCTCATTACCTACCACACCATCAATACCATAATCTGAAACCACCAGTGCATGAAATGGACTTACCTTGGAAGGAGTCCACACTGAAACACTTGTCCCCCCACTCCAGTTCAGCCTTCTTCAGCTCTCCTTCAATCAGGGACCTCTGAACCTCATAGGGAGTGATAATCCTAAAGTCCTTTCCCTGGGCTTGGAAAGTGGTGGCAAGGTGGACAATAGCCTTGCACTCTTCCAAGTTCTAGAAAAAAAGGTGAATCAATGTCTAATAAAATCACCATAAAAAATGCACTCACCTTCCAACTGGTGCCCTCAGACACCTGTTGGCCTGCTACATTGACAAAGTGGCAGAGAAAGGATTCTGCATCTGCTAAAGGGTGATGTTCACTAGATTTGAGAAGGGGTTCTGAATCCTCTGCCTCTGAGCCATCCACAAATGGATAGACAGTCTGGGCAATAAAATTGCCAATCTGTGGTGGCATACGATCTGACACTAAATCAATCACTGAACACCAAGATCTCACCAGAAAACTTACACTGAGTGTCAAGGAAAATAAAAGGACTTTTACCAGTGGAATCTTGCTTAGTGAGATGATCAACCTCAAAGATACTTTGGAGGTCCTGGATATCATCTTGGCCATGTGGTGGTACTATATGATTCCTGAGAATGAAATCAATAAAGAAAAGACAAGACTCACACTGCATATTATCACCAATGAAGACAGCTTTCCTGATGGTAGGAAAGTTGGTGAAAAGAGGGATATAATCCCCAACTTCTATCTGGGAGGCTTCATCAATGACAACAGTGTGAAGAGGAGTTCTTCTAAAGACACCCTGCCTCCTCAGGCCATCATTAGAGAGCATGCTCAGAGTACAAAGCACAACTGGGCAGCCATTGAGTTCAGAGAGCCTCCCACTAAATTCACTACCAGGGATGATATTGGCCTTGATGGTGGTATACAGATGCTCATGCCTAGGGGAGAAAAACAATGAGAAAAGTAAACTAGATACAAAAGACTTACCATCCAGCATAAAAGTCCTCAGAAACCAAAAGTTTCCAGTTGGTTAGGCCAAAGTCAGCCAACTTCTCTGCAATATTCTTGACAGCCACATTGGACTGAGCTATAAGCCAAATTCCAGATCTCCCAGCTGAGACTGCAGTGAGGACATAAGAAGCAATGACAGTTGTCTTGCCTGTTCCAGGAGGACCCTGGATGATAGTGGTCCTTGAAGAGTCAGTCTGATCAAGCATACATCTGATGGCTTTCTTCTGAGAGCTATTGAGAGGACGAGGAATCTTGTCAGGATTGAGCTTGACAGGGGATGGGGCTGGCTGAGACCATTCAGCTGGCCACATAAGATCCTCTCCAGAACTGAGATAGATCTTTTGGACCCATGGGTTGAAGTCAGCACCATCAGTACTGATCCTTCCCTGAAGAACCATAAGGATGATCTGAGCTCTCTTGGCCTCAGCAGCTGTGGGATCATCTCTACCCATAAGGGTAATGGTGGCCACTGACTTCCCAGCCAAGAACCCATCAGAGTCCAGCTTAGCAGTGTCACCACCTGCAGAAGCAATCTGAGCAGAAACAGTAAAAGATCCAACCCCATCCTTAGCTGAGAGATGGATCAGGGTTTGCTGCAGATAAAAGTTTTAGTATCTCGACAAGAATAACTGAATATACCCACTTGGTTTTTGCTTTTACGGATCTTGTTCTGATAACGATCAGCTCGAACACGAAGCTGCTTCTCTCCATCATCGTAAGATGTGGAATAGGATCGAGTAACTTCGGTCGGCTTGAGCTGGTCTCTCTGTAAAGAGTCCATGGTACTCTTGGCGAGAAAACGAAGGAGCTAAAGGTCGGGATCAGTCTAGAGTAAAAACGAAACAAAAGAAAATAGATCACGGTATCCGAAAGCTTAGTAGTATCGACGGGCGGTATGTGGGAGAGCCTGTCTTCCATCGTGACTAGTTGAGCGACATAGTGGGCGGCCCAGGCACGTTGGGCGAGAGGTGTCGTAGTCGACGGATTGGTGGCGTCGTTGGGGTCTTGGCAAATGAAATTGTCGAAGGTGCGCTTGATGTTACCCTCGTTCAACCTGTGGCTGCTAGCGAACTTGATCGTGGCGCACGGCGCGCGCGTGGTGGCCGGACCTGCCGACTGGAGGTCGATCGCCTGCGTGATCCGGAGATCGTGGCTCTGCCACAGCGCGAGCGCGAGCGGACCCATATCGAATGCGTAGAGGAAGCCGCAGGTGCGACCGAGGACGTGATCGCACAGGTAATCACGGCCCTGGGTGGTCAACGAGGAATTCGAAGAGTTAGCGCGTCCGTTGTTCTTGTCGCCACCAAAATCGATGAGGATGACGGTGGTGGCGTCGGCGATGGCGAGGACCTGAAGGGTTCCGTGGGGCATGAACGCGCCAGAGAGACCGAGAGGACGGCCCTCGTTGCGCTCGACGAGGGTGCGCAAGTCAGCGTGGTCTTCGTTTAAGCCAGACATTTTGATAAGGATGATTTCCAGTTTCCCGTCGCTGCCAGCGTCGAGGAGATTCTGGTGGATGATGCGAGTAGACGAAAGCATATCAGATGATGATTTGGGAGTGGATTTCCGAGTCATTGAAGCGAGAGGGCGATACAGATGAGACGAGTTCAGTTGTGGGTGCAGGGAGTGAGGCTCAAAGAACGACCCGAGAGTCGTGCCACCCCGTTGCCAGTGGCTCACCACGTTGAATCGACCTGGAGCTTCGAATTCCAGCATGTTCTGGTTATCACACGGCCAGGGCCTAGCCTATCTCCGAATCAGTATCCCCGTTCCCAAAAATGCCACCGCCGCCTCGCCCCTTGCCACCCAGTCGCCGCGTTTCCTTTCTGAGCTTTGCTCGCAACCCCCTCATATCGATTAGCATGGATGGAACCTCACGTAGAGCGGTCTACCAAACTAGCATTGTCCTGCCTGATATTCGGCCATGATAGCACTCGACAGCAAGATAGGTATTAGAAATCTACAAACGAATTCTATCGCAAAGGACGTCATGCCCGTTTAACCAGTTCTCTTCTTTGAGAGAGCCGGCGAGCTTGCCTACGAGTGTCTGGGATGCTTTGCCAAAGAGAAAGGCTCGACTCGAGCAGACGACCATGCTATGTTTACAGCGGGTCAACATTACGTTCGTGCGGCGCTGGTTCTTGAGGAACCCTGGTGCGTGCGAGCGAACAACGGAGACGATGATGTGGTCTTCTTCGTTCCCTAAGAATAAAAAAGGGTCATCATCTGTCACTGGCGCTTGTTCTTGCGAACAAACCTTGGAACGAATCGACGTTGAAAACTTTGTCTTCCCACGGCAACTTTTCTCGTTTGAGGGATTCCTCGATGAAAGACCTCTGGCCGTCATAAGGGGTAATGATGCGGAAGGACAGGTTCCTTGATTTATACAACCGAGCGAGCTTAAGGACAACACGAGCCTCTTCATGATTCTTATGACGAGAGTCAGAAAACCTTTGAAAAGTCAGGAATCGATTGTCTTACAACCCAGCTATGACCCATTTTAGCTTCTCGACCTTTGTTCACGTCGATAAAGTGACACGCTTTGGAGGTCGTGATGGGATGGCGAGTGAGAAGTTTGCCACCGTAGACTTTTTGCGAGATGAAAGTGCCGACTACATGAGGCATGCGATCTAGACACTCATCAACACAAAGACGGAGGAATCAAAGTGGGTTACAAACATTGTTCGTTAAGGAACAACGCTCGTTTCCGAAGATGCGGAATTTCGAAAACGCTACGAAGTTCTGGAATGTCTTCTTGACCATAAGGCGGCACTAAGGCAGACGTCAGCTACGACGTGGGTGCTAATGGAGAATAGTCACATTGTTTGTCGTCACCGATG
>JBBPRK010001253.1:0-13673 GCA_038093075.1 Boletus patriciae | reverse complement strand
CTCGTGCGGGTCTTACGCTTCGCACATAAGCGTCGTCTGGGATTTCTGAACTATTTTTGTTTTTTGTAGAGGAATTAAGCACAGGTTTATCGTCCCTGCCGAGCCCACTAGGGGACCCCTCTGATGGCAAATTGGAAATTTGGTTAGTTGTCGCGGAATCCTCGTCGTCAACGATTTCTTCCACAGCGAGTTTTTCATATTGGTTCTGCCCCTTCACATACCCAGACACGTGTGTTGGAGCTAAGCTTTTCCCGCCGACTTGGCAGTGAGAGTTTCATAATCTTTGAACCAGGCGCGAGCCTCGTCCAGTGACATTCCTTTTATGGAAGAGGACCAGTTGCGTCCTTTTCCCTTGTTGTCCTTGTGGTTGGTGCTTTATCCTCATCCTAGGAGGTCGTGGGTTTGTCTTCAGTTTCAGTGGAGCACACCTGGCGCCCATTGCCCTTGCCTTTGCCTCTCTTGGAGCAGGCCTTTTGGTGACCACCTCCGAAGAAGTGGCACTCAGGGCACTGAAGTTTTGGCTTCGGACAATCTTTGCCAAAGTGTCCTTCTTGTTGACAGTTGAAGCATTTATTTTTGCCGCCTGTCTTTACGGCATCGATGTCCATGGTGTTAGGGTCCCTTGTCTTGGCCCGTTCTGCCGTTCCTTTCTGAATGAATTCGTGAAGCTGCTTGCGGCCTCCCGCTTGTCGTAGATCTGCCTTAAAAAGGTCCAGATTGGTGTATCTTCCTTTTTCTAGGATCAGACGCGATACGATCACCCGATCTGCGTTTGCTTCTAGCAGCTCAATGAGCCGCACGTCTTCGTAATTTGCTAGGAGGGCATAATTCTCGAATTTTAAGAGGAATGCCTCCATGGGGTGGTTCTTTTGCTTGAGATCTCTGATCCAAGCACAGTTTTGGTCAACCTCGTTTGTCGACCGGAAGTGTTTTTCAACGAGCTCGGCGAAGGTCGGCCACATTCTTGGTCCTGTGCCTCTCAGAAGGGCGTTGAGGTGGCCGTGTGCAAAATCTCCTGCTGTGCCGCCAACCATGCAGGACAGGACTGCCAGGATTGCTTTATCTGTGGGCAGTGCAGCTGCGTTTTCGGCTATCCAGCCGCGCACACGTGTCCACCATTCTTCAAACTTCTTTCCACGGGTTCCATCAAAGTTCCGGGGGTCAGAGAAGATTTTTGATAATCTAGGCTGCACTGGTGCAACCCCTGCTGGTCCTGCTGGCGCAGCTGCTGGCATAGCTAATAACTGTGCCCTCATTTGATCTACCTCCGCGCTGAGGTTTAGTGCTAGCAGACGAGCGTTGTGCAAGTCTGTTTGTTGTTGCTCCATAAAGAGCCGGAGTTCTCCTGCTAAGTCTCCCCATTCTCCTGCAGTCTGTCTGGCAGCGGTGAGGGCAGCAGCAAGTCCGGTGGGAAGAGGGGTCATGGTGGAAAATGAAAAGATTTATTAAACTTTCTTAGAGAAAGCAGGATGGGTGGCGGAGGATCTGTCTAGGACGTAGGGTAACCCGACTAATCTGTTCGTCGGAGCATGGATCTCCAAGGTTGGCACAGCAAATGCTCTTCCGTAACAATGGCTTCCTCTTCTGGATCCTTTGCTTCTTTCTGGGTACTTCCTCAGGTACCTGCTCCTCTTCTCTTTCTCGTTTTACTACTACTTCAGGACGCGGTGACCAACCGTCTCTAGTTACGGTACACAAATATTTGATTTCGGGTTCTGATCTGACGACCCACGTGTGACGACGGAGGACACTAAAGGGGCGGGATAAGTAAGTTCCGCCGGTTCTGATTGTAGGTTGTTGGGGTTGATGCTGGGGGCAGTCCGGATGAGGGACTCTTGAGTAATCGGCAAAAGCAACGAGGCGTTGGGGTCTCCCGATCTGAATGTGACCGCGATGGTCCGAAGGGATCTATTAAAAATCCCTCAGAATTTCTGGGTAAAATGTACAAGCTGGGCCTTAACTCCTTGTGGAGTAGGGAGAGGAATCTTGTGGCCGGGGATGGAGCGTCAACTGCTTCTTGCACAGGCACGGGCGGTGGGGTACCAACCGGTGCTTCTTCTCGCTCAATGGATTCTAACCCCCTCTGAATCGTAGGAAGTGCACTGCCTCCTGCAGCGACTGTTGCCACGTAAGGGTGGCGGAGAGAGTCTTCGACTGGCCTAGCCGAGTCAATGGTGGGAAAGGGGCGGAGCGATCTGTGGAAGGAGATGGGCACTGGCAGACGTCAGAATGTGCTGTGCACCGCGTGAGGACTTGACCACGAACTAACTTGTGTTTGCACATCGGCGAGGTGATTTGGTAGAGTAGTGAATAGCAGTTTAGTTCTAATAAAACAACCCAAAGGTAACCAGCGTCAACTGGTACTCTAGGGAATCGAAAAAGGGGAGACGCACCAAGAGTGCTAGCAAATGGTTGCGGAGATGATCTCACTGGTTGTAATGGGGAAAAACCAAGAGAACTAAACTGGAGTTCTCTGGCTGGGGCTTGCGCCCTTATATACTACTACATATGTATGTACATGTTTGTATTGGATCTACCAATGAATGTTCTAGAATATTCCGGATCCTAGTAGCATGAGGCAAAAGCGTGCATCAAGCACGGCCATGGAATGGAAGAGAAGCTGAACATAAGGCGACCGCATGGCGGTGGCAGAATGGAAGTGAAGAAAAGAAGACATAGCCATGCACTGCACGGAGATGAATAGGGTGAGGAGTGCATGCGGTATGATGTGAAAAGAAAGGAGGGGCATAGGAACAGCATGGCTGTTATAGGTTTGGTCTGATAAGATAAGGAAAGAGAAGAAAAGAAACGACTAAGTTCGTTGAGATGATGTTAGGCATATAGAGCCGTAACAGATACAAACATTATTGTATCCCCAGCGGACATCAAACTTGGTGAATAGTTTGGCGTCTTTGAGTTTGTCAATGAGGTCGGAGATGAGTGGGAGTGGGTAGGCGTCTCTGGTGGTGTGTTCGTTCAGGTAACGGTAGTCTTGGCAGGGGCGAAGGCCGCCGTCCTTCTTTTTCACAAAGAAGAATGGGGAGGCTTGGGGGGAGTTCGATGGATGGATCTTTCCGCAATCAAGGTTCTCTTGGAGGAAGTCCTCGGTGGCTTTTCGTGCTTCTGGGGATAGGGGGTAAACCTTTCCAATCTTGGGGGTGAAGGAGTTGTCGAGGTTGATTTCATGGTCGTAGGGTCTAGACGGTGGGATATGGTCGGTGGCTTCCTTAGAGAAAACTGAAGCATAGTCAGTGAATTCCGGGGGAAGGGTTTGTTTGGGTTTTGCCTTCTTGGTGGCGGCGGCTAGTTCAGTAGCGGTGGTGATCTTGGATATCTTTTCTTCTAGAGAGGAATCTCTGTACAGGAAATGGGATCCGCATCTGATGATTCGGTGGAGGGTTCGGTTTGTATCGGTGCGTGTCAGAAACTGAGACTCTTCCTCCCATCTGTTGTACTCAAAGAATCGGGAGTTGGTGATTGCATTGACATGGGTGTGCCGAGGGGGTTGATGGGTGGATTTCTGGAAATGGGAATCGTGATGGAAGGTGTCGGCGGTGTGGGAAAGGTAGAGGTCTTTGGACTGATCGAGGGATTCGTCGATGGATAGGGTTCTTTGGTTCCAGTCAATGGTTGGGTTGACATCTTTGAGCCAGGGGGGTTCTAAGATTACGTTTTCGTTTCCTAAGGAGATGATGTGGAAGGTGACCTTTCGGGCGATATCCTCGATGTTAAGAAAGAGGGTGGAGGTGAAGCAAATTACTCCTTTGCTGTTGATGGAGTTATCGGTGTTCCTTGCATAGATGGGTTTCTGTAACCGAGTGGTGGGGAGGGAGTGTTTCCTGATGAACCCCCAGTTGAGACAGGAGATGCTTGCACCACTGTCAATGAGGGCGTGGGTGTCGATGGCTTTTAAGGTGTGCGATGGTTCGATAAGTTGGATTGAGATTTGCATAGAGGGGGTAGTTTTTACATTGATCACAGCACACTTTACACTAGGGAAGGCTCGTGTTGAGGGAGTTTCCCGATCTAAAAATCCATAGTAGCGAAGGAGATCTTTCTCACATTCTCATCTTCTTCATCATCACTGACAGGTTCTAGCTTTGGGAGGTCTTCTACGACCTGTCTGACTTTGGGTGCTCCGTCTTTGTACTTGGGGCATTTGGAGTTCATATGTCCAGGTTGTCAACAGTGGAAGCAGAGTCCTTTCTCCATGCATTTCTTGCGTTCCTTGGTCATAAGTTTTCCTACTTTGATGACATCTACGTCCATGGCGTCAGGGTCACGAGCCTTGGTGGGGGTGAAGAAGGAGTGGTAGGACTGATGGGCGGGTTTGGAGTTTCATTTGGAAATTTCTTCGGCTTGTTCCCATTGGGTTTGGAAGGAGATGGCCTTCTTGTACCAAGAGTCGATGGTGGAAGGGACGGTGTCCATGGACATGATTCGGCGCATGAGGGGAGAGGGGTTTCCGGCAGAGAAGTATCCGATAAGGACATTCTGATCGGTGATGCTTGCTAGTGCTGAGTAGTTTTTAAAGTGTGAAACGTACTCAATGAGGATCGGGGAGTAGGTGTTATTCTTCCCTTTGGTCATGCGTTTGGTGGAAAGCCAGGCGATGGTGGTTCCAGTGACATTGTGGTGTTTGAATGCGGTTTCAAACTTGGTGACGAAGTCGGAGAATGTGCCCATGGCTATGGTGGTACCTGTGATGGTGTTTTGTCAGAAGGTGGTGGCCCATGTAAGGGCGGATCCCTTGGTCATGTAGGAAAGGGCGGAGGCAATCATTTTGTTGTTGGTGTCATAGACTTTGTCGTTGACAAGGAGGTAGAAGCGGACTGCATTCAACCATTGGGTGGATTTGTCATATGATCCGTCAAAGGCTTCTGGTGCTCCAATACGGAGTTCGGTTGGTTTCGAGGAGGACATAGGCGAAGGTGGTCTAGGGAATGGTGGGGGAGGTGGTGGTGGTGTGTAGGACAATGAAGGTAAGGTAAGATGGGGAAAAACTGGATTGGTGGCGATAGGAGTCAGGGAAGGGGGAGTGGGGGCACGAGGGAGGTGAGTGTGGGCAAGTTGATGGGCTAAGTCGAGGTCTTGGTTTTGTTCAAGGTCAGACGATACAGTTACGTTGAAACAACCCAACAAGCCGGTCTACCATGCTTTAGGGAATCCAACTAGGTGGCAAGGTCACTAGTCAAAGTGACTGTCGAAGGTGACTTAGCTGCGCAGTCTATTGGCAACTGAGACTAGAGGTGCTGTCCAAGGCACTAGCAATGGATCAGGAGTCGCTATCTGGTGGGTTTTATGGGGAAAGACCAGGAGAACTAGACTAGAGTTCTCTGGCGGCGGCTTAGGCCTTAAATACTACTACTGGGTTTGTACATGATTGTACCGAATCTACCAATATGTGTCCAAACATAGACTAAGTATGTATGTAACATGAGTTACAGGCATGCATCAAGCATAGCCAAGAAATGGAAGGGAGACATGATGCAACCGCACAGCGGTGGCAGAATGGAAGAGAAGGTGCAGCCTTTATGAAAGACATGCATAGGAGGCATGCATCAAGCATTGCCATAAAGAAGGTACTGCCTTAATGAAAAGTGAAAGGTTAACATGAGGCATGTAGTAAATGAATGAAGAAGCATAGAAGTGCACAGCACTGATGTGAAATGGAAGTCGTGCATTGCACGAGGTAAAGGGCAGGCGCAAGCCTGGTGCGAAGGCAGCGTAGCTGTCATGAGACTAAAGGGGGATCTTATCAGTCAAGACAAGAGATAAGATAAGAAGCGAAAGAAAAATCGTAAGAAGTCTGTTATGTTAGGCGCTAGAGAGCGACCGTAACATACGTCTTGGTCAGAGTTTTCTTCTGGTTCAGAGAGCTCAGCTTCTGAGGGTGAATCGATGGGTTGTTCTCAGGTGCTGCGCCACAAGTACCGAGGGTTGTTTTGTGGGTACGAAATGGTGGAGGACTATAACAGTGATAGCCTCGCAAGGTAACTTTGACCTTTTGTTACGCTTGGTCCGGGTAGGTAGAAGTGTAGACTCGATTGATCAGGAGATCGCTCAAAGGGTCTTCCAATGAGGGTTCAGGCGTCAAGACGGACGCCGGAGGTTCTAGGGTTTCAAGGAAGCATCAACTCAATAGTACGATGAAGACTAAGAGAGGTCCAGAGATATGGAGCAATGACCTTGGTATATTCGAGGGAGTACCGAGTAGGTCAAAGTTAAGGAGAGAATACAGGAAGTATGAGGGTTTATATAAAGAGAGAGAATGTGCACGGACCAAGTAACGCCTGCCCTAATCAAAGGGACGCGTCATCGTAGAACATGGGAGAATACAATGGAAACAATGAGTAAAAGGAACTACGTAATCGGTGCGAGAGAACCGATCGGTGGAGATAGAGGTCCGAGGAGATAAAGGGGAATTGACGAGGGAGAAAAGAAAGAGTGAACAGGAATAGGAAAGGGGCGAGAGAAAAGAAGCGATCGTAACACTCCCCAGTTTTCTTACTTGTGAAAGACGAGGACTTAACCTAGTCAACTACAAGTGGGACTCTTCGTATACTTCGTGTGACTAACATCACATCTTTTTGACTTCACAAGTCCTTTTTCTACCGTTTTACTACCTTCCGATGCTGCAACTGGGACCGAACGGTTTGGCCAACCGTAACGACACCATGCATGACGGACGACTTTGAACTATCAAAAATAAACTTCATTCTGGAAACAACAAGATCTTACTGCTAGCAACAAAGATGCACTGATACACCCTGCAAAGTGCAACCACCAAACCTGGGATCGAATCCTCAGATCTGTCGACTCCTCATTGTCGGGCTTTGAGTGAGTCATCTATTTCTTGTCCTTCCCCCAAGATAGAGCCGAAAGGCAACAATCCAGGAGTACCACCACATGCTAGTCCACAAAGCTATCGTGATGCTGCAATGGCGAGACCGCCGATGTCTCCTGTATCTACGGGAGCCAGTGGGACTATGCAACGACTAGATTCCAATACTACCATAGTACGAACAATATCGAATGTAACTACCCTACCAGGACAGTTGACTCTGGTAACACCAGAACCAGTAAAAGACGATGAGGGCCCGTGGACCGTCTTGTGTCCAAGGTTGAGGTGCAAGTCTAGAGAGACTGCGTCTAGCAACAATAGTCGATTATCTGGAGGCACTATATCTAGAAAACAGAGACATGTTAAGCATAACGTGTCCATAGACTACGGACAGTCGAAAGAAGTGACCTTGGATGAGTCCACAGGTACCAAGGACACATGCTATAAAGATACACTGAGGGAGGTTGAATGAAACCTCTCCATTGAAGACAAACAAAAGATCAGTCAATGAGTGCAAGCCGAAAGCACCATATGTGAGATCTATAGCTCAGAGACGACTGGGGGGAAAGTGCCCTGCTGGCACAATCTAAGGACAAAGGTGGAATTGGGGAGACATCGAACTAGACAAAGACGAAAGCAACGTCAAACTACAGCATGTGGCGCTTAGGGACTGGAACGAGCACAGGCTCGTGTCTTCATACACAGAGGCGAGTATTCCACCAGCTTATGATAGCAACAGTGACAAAATATCAGGCTTGTTTGATGAAACTGATAGTGAACCTGAATGAAAGATTGAGCGAAAGGTTCATTGTAAAGCTAAGGCAAAAACTTTCAAAACAGCTGAAAGTACTTATCATATGGCAAAAGCCCTGTATGGGTTATGAGTTGCAGTGGCACAATGGGCAGAGAAGGAATGCTCGAGGACGTCGGCAAGCTCTGAGAACAATCCTATTAAAAGGATCATTCAGACGACTTTGAAAACGAAGGATAAATCGCTGAGGAAGTCAGCTACTTGCATAATTGAACCAGCACATCAGATTGCTCCTATGAGTTATCTAGGCAAAGCACTTGAGCGAGTAAAAGGAAAATGGTGGCAAGCACATGACTCAGATAGCTCAGGAGGATCCAGTTCCTCCTCGAGTAGTAGTGACTTGGGCTTGTCTAGTGATAGCAAGTCAAGTTTGACTACCTTGTCATCATCATCAAGTGATCATCGATGATGGCCAAAGAAGCGGCGTGACCGGAATGTTAAATGCAAATGCACTAGACATAATCAGAAGTGATCCAAATCTAGGGGCCGAGATGAGAAAAATAAGTCAGGGTATGGTAAATTGAAGCCTATCACCCCAATGAAGTATGACGGCTCACTGGACTCGCATGTGTATCACCGGTTCTTGACGGAGGGTGCTGCCTATGTTGAGGCAGGCCAAGTCAAAGCTGAAAAACAGGTCTTTGTGCTCTCACATTACCTTACAGGTAAAGCGCATGAATTCTACAAGAGAAATTGTGGGTGACCCGTATAGCTGGGGACTTCAGGAGCTCTTTTTGGAGCTGTTCAACAGTTGTTTTCCTGTAGACTTCCATACCAAGCAACGATGTAAGTTGGGTGAATGCTTACAGCGTGGACGAATCATTCGGGAATACATATCTGAGCTCTACAAGCTGTGGAACTTGATTGGTGATGTTGGTGAGCGCAAAAAGTTGACTAAGCTGTGGAACAGATCCTAGTACTGGATCCAGTCGGAGCTGTGGAAGGATAAATTGAATCCGGAAAAATCTTCACTGTGTGAAGTGATTGCTGCAGCGGAGGTCATCGAGATTGCACATTCTGTGGGTGGAAATAGTAACAAACACACCAGTGAGAAAGGGCGTCAATTCAGCAGTGGTGGAGCCACTGTAGGACTTTCTATGCCTGATGGGTGTAAAGATGACTTCAGGTCGAACAAGGGGGCCCATGCTGCAAGTAATGGTCAGTCCAGAGATAATAAACAGCAGTTCCAAGCTTTGCACAAAGGGAAGCATCGGGAGGGGGGAAGTGCTAAGGCAGGAAAGGAACTTATGAAAAAGCTTAAACTGTTGAAGGAAGAGCATGACCTTGCAGTTACGAATAAGTTATGCTTTGGATGCAAAAAGCCAGGACATTTCGTGACTGATTGTCCCAACAGAAAGACTGCAGCCAGGGGAAGTGGAAATAAGCCTCCTAGAAAAGTGAGCAGCTATAGTGTGCGGATTGCTCCTGACATTGAGACACTGCGAGAGTTAGCTGATACAACTGAAAGTATTGATCACCTGGCCTTGGGCTCATGTGAGCTCATGATTGAGAGCTTCATGGTAGATGAACCTAATTATTGTTGTCAATGAATGGGTGATCCTCTTGCATGGGGAGTAGAACATGTACTTGCAATGAGTGCTCCGTACCCTGGAGATAATACCATGGATTTAGGGACCTATCAGTGAGATCGTTTCTCAGTGTTTCGTGGAACCTTGACTCATCACATTATCTGGGATCAAGAAAAGTTTGAAGAGGATGGGGGGACAATAATTTGTTCTCACCAATTGGAGGATCAGTCTTTCCATATTGGTGAATGGTATGCCCAAGAAGTGGCTCGGAAGGGTTATGGGTCCAGTAATGATATACGGACGTGGCGACAGCGCTCGCTGGTAATGGGTAATGCATTAGCCCTCCGAGTGGAGGAAATACTAATGGCTGAGTTCGATCCCGACTGGTGTGGATCAGGGCGAATGTATCATTTTGACTGTATCACAAGTGGTGTCAATGACAAATGTGAATATCTAATCATTGATAGGGCCTTAGAGTTCCGAGTCAATGTTCCGCCGCACTTGTTGATGCGGGAACCCTTCGATCTAATAGGATGGTATAAGAAACGAGTAGCCCAGGCAAAGGATGAGCTCGAACTTACCATAAATGGACTGCCTCTTGAAGAGGACTTGCCACTGTGATGGCCTGGAATAGACAACACAACTACAGGTCAGATTTGTCTTGCACTAGATGTGATAAACATACAACATCTCAGGGATGCTCCCGATGTTATATGAGGAATTGGCCCCTTTGGTGGCGAGGTTGTTACTGAAATCAACGGGATACAGGTGCCATCAGGAACATACCCAGCACTACAAAGGAATTTGTCTACTACTCGGGATTTCAAATGAATGATTCTGAAACCAGTGGTCATTGTCATAGACATAAATGGACACCCAGCACGTGCACTGATTGACACAGGATCGTTAGCAGATTTTATGTTGGCAACACTAGCTGAACAGTTAGATGTGACTCGTATTGAGCTAGCCAAACCACTTACAGTCCAGTTAGCAGTACAGGGTTCAAGATTGAAAGTGAACTACGGGACCAAGGTGCTTCTACAATATCAGGAGATTAGCTCTGAGCACTACTTCAATATCATCAACCTATAAAATTACGACTTGATTTTAGGGACTCCATTCCTTTTTCAGCACCAGGTGATGGTGGGTCTGAACAAGTCACGAGTTGTTATTGGAAGTCATGACCCATTGCCGATTAAAGGAACTCAGGTCCAAATTTTGGAATCAAGAGCGGCTGAGGTTCCTGGAGAACATATTAACACTGTACAAAGGCAGCTCTATGGGTTAGCCCAACCACTATGTGCAAAGGCAAGTGAAACAGACCTACCGCCATTACAGGCTATTAATCACCAGATATCCTTGATAGACCCTGCAAAAGTCTATCCATGGTGACCATCAAGGTGTCCAGAGGTGCTCCGGCCTCAATGGGTTGAGAAGCAACGAGCATACCTAAAGACAGGGCGTTGGAAAATTACGAGCAATGGGAATACTGTATCCATGCTGTTCATTAAAAAGCCTGGGAGTGATACACTCAGAACAGTCGTAGACCTTCATGAGAGAAATAAAAACACCCACAAGATGTCAGCACCTTTGCCTGCTATTGATGGAATCCTGTGATGGGTTAGTAAAGGAAGATACTGTTCCATCATAGATGGACAGGATGTGTATGAGCAAATCCGAATTGTTCCGGAACACATTGAGCGCAGTGCTGTTATGACACCTGATGGAAATATGATGAGTACAGTTATTCAGATTGGGGATTGCAATGCCCCTTCAACTTACCAAGCCTTGATGAACTACTTGTTCAGCAATTACATCAGGCGATGGATGGATGTCTACCTGGATGATATCATCGTGTACTCGAATACACTAGAAGAGCATGTTGAGCATGTTAGAACTGTACTGGATATATTACAACGAGAGAGACTTTACCTTAGTGAGGGCAAACTGAGATTTCTCTGTACAGAGATGAAGATCTTGGGTCATATTGTTGATGACGACGGAATTCGGATGGATGCCGACAAGGTTGACTCGGTGGTCAACAGGAAGACACTGACTAACCGCGACCTCTTGCATGGCTTTATTGGGTCAGCAGGATACCTGGCTGATGATATCTACCAAGTGAGAGTCCCGATGGGAGTGTTGTCAGCAATAACAGGGGACAATGTACCATTTAAATGGACTAACACGGAACAGCGTGCGTTTGAACACGTAAAGCAATACATGCAGGCTTGCCAAGATCATCGTAGGGTGCCATTAATATATGGCGAGACCACATCCCATGTGTGGCTAATGACAGATGCGTGCATTAATGGTGTTGCGACCGTAATTGCACAAGGGGACGACTGGAAGACAGCAAATGTCGCCACGTTTTTCAGTGCTAAATTGAGTACGGCTTAGCAGAATTACCCAGTCCACGAGCAGGAAATGCTTGCGGGGGTGGAGGATATGCTGTGGTATCGAGATATCCTGCAAGGTGTTTGCTTTACATGGCTTACGGACCACAAGGGATTGATCCACCTGTATCAACAAAAGAATCTGTCAGGATGACAGGCATGATGGATTGAGAAGATCAGCGAGTATGACTTCAAGATTCAGTACTTACCTGGTGTCAATAATATCTTGGCCGATGCATTGTTGAGATTATATTCAAATGATGCGCTGGGTACCGTGTGCGCTCTATCGGAATATGTGCAGCACACCGAGGTTGGGGTTGATATGGGACTGATTGAACTTGTATCAATGCCCTTGTCAGTGTGACTGGAAGCAGGTGGCCCGAACGACACACCACGGCGTAGTATTCGTGTGGCAGCAAAGATGCCAGGTGGTAACGACCAACCTTCTGTGGTGAGGAAGCCACAACAAAGGCAGAGGGACAAGCCTTCGCGCCCCTTGCCTATTGCTGGGCGAGGAAATGCTCTGGCCAACCCACATCCCAACGTCAACAGGAGAAGTAGACCTTCCTGTAAACACCCGACAGGGCAGCAACCCAACCACACTCAAGTGCATGTTGTTGACTCTATAGACCCTGGTGCCAGGACGGAGGCGCACACTCGACGAGTGGTCCCACCCGCCAAGACAGGTCGGCCAGAGACATCTGCCGAGTTTGCTCAGTGGGTAAAAGGTCAGTTCATTCTTCGGGGACCAAGGGAACGAACAGGGGGGTGACTACCAATAAGTCATCTACTACTCAAACAGGCAGCAGGACTGCATCCCAGAGTGCATCAGCCAGTAATGAGGTGACGGAGACTACCGACATACCAAATGAGGACTCAGCATCAATACCCCTGACGTTCTTGGACAATGATGAGACACTGTCAAAAGTGAAGAATCATTATAATGAGGACTCATTCTTCAAGATGATTATGGACTCACCAAAAACATATCGGAACTTTGAGGAATGAGATGGCTACATCCATTTGAAGACCAAAGAGCGAAGCACAATCTGCATGCCCAATATCTTGATAGACGGGCGGAAAGCTCGAGTATCGAGATTGCTAGGACCTCGATTGTGCAGGGACAGGAAGGGAGTGCGATCCTAGTGGAGACTTACTAGGACTCTGGTAGGTTCTTGGTTATGACAAAGGAGTAACTCAAGTGTAGTGGGAGTGGGCTCAGAGTTGAGATGATGGGGGAATGAGAACAAGATAGTTCATTATTGAGACTGGCTGTTAGGCCAGTCTTATATACTGCTCTCTACCTGTTTGTACATGTGGTGCAGTTAGATATAATCAGATACACAGCCCTGATAACTGATAAGAGGGATAAAGGCCATTGGCCGATAAGGTGTGTCATGATAATGGTATCATATGGTGTCAAAATGATGCCATAGATAAGAGATAAGAGTCTAGACCCATGATGTCATAATGTCGTCATAGATAAGGGTCTGGGCCTTCGTAATGTGAATAGCGTAAAAAGAGATTATGTGAAAAAGACTCTAGAACCTGATATCAGGATAAGAAGATCTGAATAAGAAATCCAGGATTCCTGACACTCCTCCTCGATGTTCATCTTACGATGTTGTTGAATCTTGAGAGTCAGAGAGTGTTTCTTCTCTCTTGGAATTTCAGTTTTCCAAGGTTCTTCGTGAAGATGTCTGCAAACTGCAGATTGGTGGGAACATAGTACAACTTGATTTCTTCAAGTTCCACCGCTTCACGGATGTAGTGTTCAGGAATGCGAATGTGTTTTGTTCGTCCTTCCTGAGCAGGGTTTGAAGCTAGAAACATTGCGCCTTGATTATCAATGCAAAGTGGGAGTGGACCGAGTTTGAATCCCAACTCTTCATATACGTTGCGGATCCAGCGAAGTTGTTTCGCTATCTCTGTCATCCTGCAGTATTTGGCTTCTGTGGAAGAAAGTGTCACCCTTCGTTGTCGCCTAGACAGCCATGAAACAATGCCATTTCCTAAGAAGATAGCATAACCAGTGGTGGAACGTGATGTCTCGACGTCACCAGCCCAGTCTGTGTCAGAGTAGGCACATAAGC
>JBBPRK010001252.1:0-13678 GCA_038093075.1 Boletus patriciae | reverse complement strand
TATTAGGGAGAGCGGGGAGGACTGAAAGTGGCCCAAGGCCTGCTGTATCTCGCTGGCTGTGAGCGGACCAATGTAGCGCTGTTTCGTGAACTCTTTATGTACGATTTCGTCAAAGATGTCCTTGTGTTGATGTACAGAAGGGTGATTAGATGGGGCAAAAGTTTGCGATAGAGGTGGTATGAAGGCACGAAAGCCATTTGATAATCCTTCCACGAGGTCTGGGTAGCAAGCTGATAGCCCTGCTCGTGCCAGGAAATCGTGCCATGTGTCCACCTTATACGGCATTGCTGCGCGGTTGCGCTTTAAGGCATTTCTGAGCACCGTGAGTGGCACTTCCGCAACCGGAACATGTGTGCTTCGCGTTGTTATGGGGTCGGGAGCATCCTTGCGGTTTTTGCCAATCGTGGCAAAGGATATCTCCGGCGGGATCGACGAGGCGACCCTCTGGGGTGCACCTCGCGTAAGCTGGGGATCCATCCCACAGGAGCTCTGTGATGTGGCTGCTGATGTCATGAGGGTGCTGTCCAAGGCATGAGGGGCAGGCAGATTTGTTGTGTGTGCGTTCTCGTCACACGCCTCTCTGCGAGGGCTTTGCTTCCGTGGATGGACGCGGTGCTTCTCTGACTGTCCCGTTAGAGCTACGAAACTGCGGCGGAGGGGGGGACCTGGAGCGTGAGCTCCGGCGACGATCACGGGAATAGTCTGTCCGCGTGGCATACGAGCGCCGAGCGCGTCGATGAGATGCCGTTGGGGACGCCTGTGAGGTCATGAAGCTTTCGACCTGGAAGGACGAAAATGACATGAGGTGCCCGTGAGAGCATCGTTTGGATGATCAAGTGTCAGGTAGGTAAAGGCGAGGGTGGACGCACAGCAAATGTTTTTTCGTCAGCATGTGCGAATGAGACTGGGGCGCGAGAGGGTACTGACCTTGCCTAACATCGCGTCGTTGACTTCCGTGACGACATGTTGAAGAAGGTTCTCGTTGATGATGGTGATGTTGAAGGCAGAGCCCGATTTGAGCCTGTCATGCCAGTGTCGCCTGATCTTCGCGGCGTACGTGGCGAGAATGCGATCGCCGTGTCGGGTGGATAAACGGAAGGGATGACACTCGAGATTCCAAAAGAATTTAAACAAAGCTGATATGTGCTTGTCAGGCTATCCAGCCTCTTTTATGTGTTCGAGGTACGAAGTTCGCGCCTGCAAGATGTCCGTGAGCGGTAGCTTGTGGTCCGCCTTGGCGTTCTTCGATGCTTTGACTGAGGCTACTGGGCGAAGGGTTAGAACCTCGTTGGTGGAGAGGAGCCTGAAGGCATCGTCTGCTTGCGAATGCGCTTGCTTTGTGGCTTCGAAGCAACCGTCTCTCATGAAGTACCACAGCTCGACGTATTCGTAGACTGCGATTTTCTGGAGGGCATATTGCGATGGCCGGCATGCGATGACGTTGGGTGGCGGGGCATCTTCCTCGAAGTCTCCAATGGTAGGTTTTTTCTTGTCTTGCGCCTGCTTGGCTTGGTCGCCCTGCTCCTCCGCTTCTCTCAGCTGGTCTAGAGCTTGTTCGTCCTCCCGGGGACCTTGGCAAGGTTGCGGCGGCGGTCCCGGTGGCAGGACCGGCTCTGGGTGTGCTTGCCGCCATGTGTCTTCTAGGTGTTGGATGGCTTGTTCCTCGTGCCAGCCAAAGGCCAACATGAGCCCTTCCCGCATCATGAAGGCTTCTTCCACTGCGAAATCCGGCATGGGTTGCGGATCCGGGTCCATGCTGAAAATGTTTCTGGGGGAAAAATGGGAGAGAAAATGAACGACATGAAGGAACGACTGTACTTAGGGAGTGATGTGCGGTGGGCGGTGATGCGACGAAGCTCGATGTCGGGCTGCGGATGGTGGCAGGGCCGGTGCGAGGAGCTCGAAGGAAAGAAGTGTGAGAGCGTTACCTCGCCCGTTGGTCCGAAGATCCTACGTTGTGGCTATGCTCGTGCCTCGCATCGCCACAACGTGCTCAAGTGCGACAAAGAGTGCACCGCAGGTGGCCCAGAGAGTAGTTGATGCAGACAGCATCCAACAATGCCGACAATGATACTAGTGAATGAGCATGTTGGTGGGGGCGACAAGGCGATTGGCACAGTGGAGAGTAACTTCGGAGATAAAAGAGCAGTGGGGGAGAGTGGGCATGGCAGGAGAGGCCAGGCGTACGTGCAGAACGATGGGCAAAGGACCAGGAGCGCGCTGAACGACATGCACGATGTTGACGATGGTGGGGGGGGGAGAGCAAAGGGCATGGGAAGCTATGCCCAAAGCCTCACTAAAGTTGTAGTGCGTCGGGGGTTCAACGGGACTGTGCCAAGCGATGCCAAGCCGGCGAAGGCTGACAGGTCCCTATGCGCCCTCTAGTTATACTAGCCCTAAGTACACTATTTGGGGCAAGATTTATTGCCGGTGTTGACGAGATAGTGGGAAATAAGCCTAATGAGGAATAACGGCAGCTCGGCCAACCATTCTTAATAAGGCTTTCCCATCGGGAGTATTAGGTGCATCGCGCTGGCGTGCATCTTATGTAAGCGTACCTGAGGTGCGTCCTCGGGTCGGAGTGTGTCATGTTGAGGCTTTGTCAGAAATGAATCTTTGGGGCTCCGACAAGTCAGTATAGTGTTCTGTACCATAGATACTTTTTTACAGCAAAGGAATGTCTATTTGAGTGCTACAGAGTGATGTAAAGTGAGATAAATGTAGATAAGTCAAGATAAGTGTGGGTTTGGCAGGAGATAAGTGAGATAAGTGAGGCAGTGCGAAATTTTTACAATTTTTACACATGCGAAATGCATGCTGATTGGCCGTACAATGGACTCCTTCCTAATGCATACCTGTTGGGAGAAGGCTGGAGCTATGGGTTATAAGGGAGTATGGGGTATTCGGAAGATCCATGTTGCACCAATCTGAACAACAAAAATTTGTAGTAGTGTTGAACAACATACTTCAAGCTATTCACGAGTAAAATAATTAGTCAATTTGTCGTTCTTCACGCCCTGGATCATAGCTGCACAAGTCTGTTGTCCAAACAAACCCAACATCAACTCCAACTTGCAGGAGAATGAATCATTCAAGTTGAGGGTCCTGGCGTGTTTCCTCAACATCAAGGCCACCTAAAGCAATTTGTTATGTGACAGACTCAGTCTCAGATCAGCCTCAGAGTCACAGGTATTGCCATTGATGTCTGATATTTGCTAGCTGGCCTTTAATTTGTTCTCGAGCCTTGTTCTCCCCTCTCTTATCTGGTGCTGAAGCTTTGTTAAGGGCCCTTTTTTAGAATGTCGACGGGTTTCATAGTTGAAGTTTCGGACCACAGTTGCCATCCTAGGCCTGAGATGAATTGAAAAGTATGGATTATATAATATAAATTTCCTAATTTGGTGCTATGTCAGCATTACCCGACCCTAAGTATGGGTTATCATTGTCAAAAATATCTATGGGTTATGGCCTATGGGTTATAGATACAAAATCCCTGCAAACCAACTCAGAAGATCCAAAAACGTATGGCCTATGAGGGAGTATGGATTATACCTGGAATGTGTTAGGAGGGAGTCAACTGTACCTGTAAAGGCTTTGCAGGTGTGGTTCTGCTCAGGCTTGACTGCTACTTACAGATCGACACATCGGACTCTAGACCTCGACATGGTCTCTGGTGCTGTGCGCGTGAGCACGCATTGTTTCCAAAGCTCTCACATGCTTTGCCCAAGATTCTAGGGCCTACTTCATATTTCTTAGCTACAATCATGTACACTAGCCATTTGGTTCGTATTTCTATGGTAAAGAAATTGAATTATATTGTCCCCACATGGGGGCCTCTGTCCCCTACATGCTGGCACACTCATCTCTCAACCAGCACCGCTCATTGTCGAGTGCAAGTGTGCCAGCATGCTCATTACTGCCAACATGCTTGCCATTTCCGGCAAGTGGCACAACCTCAGGGTTTTCCGCACGGAACCCTTTTACAAGTTTTATGGCTGTGCAGCTGCACAGCTTGTAAAAATTCCCAATTAACCTGACTTATGTCCTTTTCTGTCACTTACAACACTTATTTACATTCAAGTGATCTGAAAGTGACACTCATAATCAAGCCTCAACTGACAAGTAACTATCAAGTGGTTGGCAAGTAGATAACAACTGAATATGAGGTGAAGATGAGGTATGCCAATATGCCATACAGGTCATGCATGGTTGTCTCAGGCAGTCAGTTCCCTACCCGGCCCTCAAGTGCACTGTACTTGTGCCCTCGAGGTGCCATCTTCACCTGCAGCACTGCAGGCTCGAGCAATCTGGTCCTTATCCAGTTCTTGCTGCAATCTGAGTCGGAAGTCACCTGTGAAATTCATGTCAGCATTACCCTTTGTGGTGCCCTACATCATGGCACTTGGTGAGATGACTGATGTAACCTACTCCATGTCATCTCATTAGTGCCAGTGCTTCTTTTTGTCGCCCATTTCCGCCCTCCTGGTTTCATATCTGGAGTTCCTGACTTATTCGTGGCTTGGTTTTGCTTTGGTTACAATGTATCATGTATATTGAGCCTGTTGATGTCTTTATCATAAGTAGCACTGTTTATCATCTGTACTTCCCAATGCCATCTGAGTCATGCCCCAGACTCAGAACTTGCTGGCTACTACTGTAGTCTCTTGTACCCTCGTGGCCGTGAGCCAATAGGGGGGCACGCGGGGATGCACGGGATGGGCAAGGATGCAGGTGGTGAGGGTGTTGGGCAGCCCATCCACAGGAACGTGCCCATTGTCATATCCCGAACTTTCCCTTACGTATTCCGAGCTCGACCAAGCGTGACCGAGCTTCTCCGAGCATTACCACATCTCCCGAGTACTCCGACTCGGCCTAGTCAAACCTGAGCTCGTTGCACCACCTCCGAGTATCTAACACTTTTAATACTCCCTTCCATTCTGGTACCTTCCTTAACCCCATACGAACTAATTCCGTAGTTACCCTTGTTCTGAGACACCGCCGTAGCTCGGGGCAGTGGCCATCAGGAAAATATAAGGGAAATGACAAGGCACTATAATTCCTGGCAGATAAAACACATGCAATTTCTGGCTTTGTTTGGTGCTTACTTGGGGTTGTTGGTTGAAAATAATAATAAAGAATGATTAATAGTTAATATCCAACAGCTTATATGGGGGCAAAAGTTGATATATACCAGATATACCATGTCTGCCAGAGATTATAATGCATTATCTTTTCCTTTAAATTTTCCTGATGGTCCTGCCACTGAGCTGAGATCCAGGATAGCCCCAGTTCGATGTTTATAGTTTCCTTCGGTATTCCTCCCATTTGATATAGTATATAAAGTGTACCCGAGTCGCTTAGTAGACTTCAGACAAATAATTGACTAAGATTCCCTCCTTCCCTTTATCCCCTTCTCAACAATCCTTTCATCTTGACCTCTCGCCGGTTAGCCTTACAACTAAGCTGAGCACCTCCGACCTTCTCCGACCCTCCAACCAATTTCGGGACACTGAGGACTATTGAGGCAAGGGCGCACCACACACGGTGAAGCCAAGTCCCGAACGTCGTTAAGCAACTCCGGCTTTCGGAGTTCCCCCTCGGAGTTGAATCAGTCTTGACAGTATTATTTGTCTGCCACTTGTCCTAGTCTTCCCCCCCAGTTATATATCATGGCTACTAGAGTCACACGGTCTCAGACCCGCGCCATCGGTCCCAACCCTCCTTTGTCCCTGAGGTATAATCCCCTCAGCGCATTCGGGAGCAATTGACGAGGAGCAGAAATTGTCGACCAATTCCTGAGCTTCTCCGCTCGTCGGGCCACGCCCTTGATCTCTCAGAACTGCCCGCCTCCGGAGCCCCCAACTCCAGCTGTGCACATTGTCGTCCTCCCAGATAATTACAAGTCTCCCGAGTCCGAGGACCACCTCTTCAGCCGCCCCGCTGCCTTTGACAGTGGTGGGGGAGGCCCGAGATTTCCTGGGGACAGCCCCCCAGGCCCTCCCTCGGACGACGATGACCCCGACTTCCCCGATGATGACCTCTTTGCCCCAGACCCCGACTCAGACAAAGAACTACTGGCAGAGCAGATCCCCACGGATACGCTTGCCCAGTTGGCGAGTGCCATCAATAATCTCGCTCGCTACTCTCGTCGCCCCTCCTCTGACTCTACCCCCCGCACTAAAGTCCGAGAACCTGATCAGTTTGACGGGACCGATCCCTGAAAGCTCCAGGTTTTCCTAGTGCAATGCGAACTGAACTACCAGGACCGGCCCAAGGCTTTCTGTACCGACCGTGCAAAAGTCACCTTTGCGCAGTCGTACCTGAAGGGCATGGCCCTTGAGTGGTTTGAGCCGGACCTCCTTCTTATGGAGGATCCCACTCTCCGTCCCTTATGGATGGATAATTTCAGAGAGTTCGTCCTAGAGCTCCAGACTAACTTCGGGCCGCATGACCCCGTCGGAGATGCTGAGCACCAACTCGACCACCTCTCCATGAAGGACAGTCAGTGCATTACGAAGTATGTCGTTGAGTTCAATAGGATTGCTTCACAGATCCGAGGATACGGAGAGGGTGCCCTTTGGCACCACTTCTACAACGGCCTTCCCGATCACATCAAGGATGAGATCTCCCACATCGGGAAGCTGCCAACCCTCGCCGAGCTTCGCCAGCTCACCCAAGCTATCGACGCACGCTATTGGGAGTGCAAGTCCAAGATCACCTGGCAAGTGAAGCCCCATTTGTCTGCCAAGAAAACCCCTGTCCCCTCCTCCGCATCCACCCCCACATCTCTGAAAGACTCGAAAGAGTCGACCAAACTGACCAAACCTTTGGTCGTCGCCACTGCCGCAAGGCCAGACCTGATGTCGAAGTTAATGAAGGACGGCAAGCTAAGGAAGCATCGCTTCAACAACAAGCTTTGTATGTTCTGCGGTCTTGCAGGGCACATCACTAAGGACTGCACGAAGTCCACTTCCCGGGCAGCGAAAGGCCGAGCAACCACGGCCGCTCTGGAAACCAAACCGGAAGTCTCAGTCGAGACAAAAAAATAGTCAGTGACCTTTCTGACTCTGCATGATCAGAAGGTTGCATTGACCAAGCTTGTGCCCCCAAGGAGATCCGTCTCAACGCGTCCGCTCTTTTGGACTCTCGCTCCCTCATGTTGTCTGTCACGTTTTTATCTCATGACCTCACTCCGTCCTCACGTTAATAGACTCCGGCTCGTCTGACTGTTTTATAGATAGTACCTATGTGAATGAACACTCGCTATCATCATACCCCGTGCCCCCCGTCCAACTGCAACTCTTCAATGGAACTATGAACTCCACAATCACCCAAGCTATAGACCTCTCTCTACGTTTCCGAACCGGTGACATCACTCCAACGACATTGTATGTCACTCCACTGGATGGATCCTGTTCCCTTGTCCTGGGACACAATTGGCTCACCCGCCACAATCCGTTGATTGACTGGGTTTCAAGCAGTATCTCGTTCCGCTCACCTCCGAAGCCGCCCGACTCACTTCCCCCGGCTGACCCTACACCCGATGTTCCACTGAGTTTCTCTCAACGCAAAGCTCCACCCATTACGATAATCAGCGCCCCCGCTTTTGTGCTGGCTTGTTGTATACAGGGTTCGGTACAATTTAGCTTGCAAATCTGCACTAAGGAAAGTGATCTCTGATCATCTTCGACTGCCTCCAAATCTTCGGATCTCTTGGGAATCCCTTCGAATTACCACGAGTTCACCAATGTTTTCAGCAAGAGCAAAGCCGACACGCTTGCTCCGCATTGTGAACATGATCTAAAGATAGAGCTCGAAGAAGGAGCTTCTCCTCCCCTTGGCACCACCTACTCCCTTTCCTCGTCCGAGCTTGAGTTCCTTCATACCTTTCTCAATGAGCATCTCGCCATGGGATTCATTCGTCCCTCCTCGTCCGCTCATGCCGCCCCGGTCCTCTTCGTCCGCAAGAAGGATGGTTCCCTCTGTCTTTGCGTTGACTTCCGAGGGCTGAACCGAATCACAAAGAAAGTATTGAGATTGCTAGGACCTTGATTGTGCAGGGACAGGAAGGGAGTGCAATCCTAGTGGAGACTTACTAGGACTCTGGTAGGTTCTTGGTGATGACAAAGGAGTAACTTGAGCATAGTGGGAGTGAGCTCAGAGTACTGATGATGGGGGAATGAGAACAAGATAGTTCATTATTGAGACTGGCGGTAAGGCCAGTCTTATATACTGCTCTGTACCTGTTTGTACATGTAGTGCAGTTAGATATATGCGTATACACAGCCCTGATAACTTATAAGAGGGATAAACTGCAGATTGGTGGGAACGTAGTATAACTTGATTTCTTCAAGCTCCACCGCTTCACGGATGTAGTGTTCAGCAATACAAATGTGTTTTGTTCGTCCTTCCTGAGCAGGGTTTGAAGCTAGAAACATTGCGCCTTGATTATCAATGCAAAGTGGGAGTGGACCGAGTTTGAACCCCAACTCTTCATATACGTTGCGGATCCAGCAAAGTTGTTTCACTATCTCTGTCATCCCACAGTATTTGGCTTTTGTGGAAGAAAGTGTCACCCTTCGTTGTTGCCTAGACAGCCATGAAACAATGCCATTTCCTAAGAAGATAGCATAAGCAGTGGTAGAACGTGATGTTTCAACATCTCCAGCCCAGTCTGTGTCAGAGTAGGCACACAGCCCGTTTTGGTCACCAGTCGCTGAGTACTGTATGCAGAGATCCTTGGAGGATGAAAGATAGCGCACGATGTATAGCGCCTTCTGCAAATGTTCTTCCATAGGATTGGAAGAGAACTGCGACATCTTGATAACTGCAAAGGCTATGTCTGGTCTTGTCCCAAGCATGACGTATAACAGTGATCCAATGACCGACTGATAGCGACTTCGAAGTGAGACATCTGACTGATCTTGGTTTGGTCTCGGGTTGTACCTGGTAGGTAATGGAACAGAGACTTCTTTGCAGTTCTCTTGACCAAAGCGTTTTATGACTTTCTCCGTGTAGCGGGTTTGGTCGAGAGTTATTGTCTGCTTTTTGCGATCTCTGGTGATTCACATTCCTAGGTATTCCTTTGCAGGACCAAGATCTCTAGATTCCCATCGCTTCATGAAATCTTTCTTGTGTGAGAGGACTTGTGTCTTGTTGCTACCGATAAAAAGAGCATCATCAACATAGACGAGAAGGATTATGATTTCTCCTCCGATGATCTTGAAGTATGTTCCTGGGTCCGACTTGCAGCGGGTAAATCCCATCTCCAGGAGACTTTTGTGCAGCTGCTTGTTCCATTGCAACGCAGCCTGCTTTAAGCCATATATGGCTTTCCCCAACTGACAGACCTTTTTCTCCTTGCCCTTCACTACGAAACCTTCGGGTTGTTCCATGTAAATTTCTTCATCCAGCTCACCAAACAAGAAGGCGGTCTTGACATCTAGCGCCTCAATTTCCAAATCATGGAGTGCCGCAAGAGACAAGAGTAGGCACAGGGTTTCAAACCTCGCAACTGGTGAGAAGGTGTTTTCATAGTCTATTCCGAAGACTTGTGTAAATCCTTTTGCGACAAATCGGGATTTTCTCGGCTGTCCGATTTCAAAGCAAATACCCATCTCCCTTTGATGGCTTTACGACCCTTTGGTAGGTCCACCAATTCCCATACCTTTCTGTCATGAAGGGAGCCGATCTCCTCCTTCATTGAGGCAGTCCAAAGCTCATGCTCCTGTTTCGGTAGCTTAAGAATGTCCTTGTAATGTTTTGGAAGGGCATTTGGACTAGCATCCACAGCGAGTGTCATGTGATGATGTATCCATTTGGATGAATACATATCTCTGATATCATCTTCTTTGGTCGGTTTTGGCAGTTTGACCGGTGTTGGGTTAACTATCATCCACTCCTCCTGGATTGCATCAAGGCCCTGTTGAAGATCTCGCTCAATTTCAATAGGAGGTCTATTCCCGTATGCGTTGTCAGGTAATACCCGTGACACAGGAATGCGAGTAGATCTTCTGACTTCGACAGGTGGCCTAAAGAGTGATCTCTGATCTCTATTGAGATGGTATTAATGCGATCTAGCCCGGAATTGAGTGAGTGTCTTTTCCAGTGACTGTCTGGGAGGAAGCCATGCTCGAGTGAAGAGGCCTTCTTCTGGTTGCTCTTCTTCTTCTGAAGTAGCATAACCAGTGCCCGGTTTGTAAACCATTTTAGGAGGTGTGGCTCTCTCATCGACTTGAGCACGTCGCTTTCAAGCAGGTTTCATAGGTGATGGATGATAAGAAGATGGATGTTGTAATGGAGATGAAGGTGGATCTCCTGGAGGTGTGTCGTAAAACAATGGTAAAATAGGTCGACTTTCCTGTTTGAAGGATGGTGGTCGCCTAGTTTCTGATGGTGTACTCCAGGGAGTGGTACAACCAGATCTCTGTCCAAGATCCGGTGGGGGAATTGGTTGATTGGGAAGACCAAAACCAAGCGGTTGCTGTACAAGGATGTTGCGGCGGGGGTCCGGATCCCCAAGGCGGTGATCATCATCTTGTGAAGAGTCGTCCATTGCTTGCGGATTTTCTTCTTCAGCTGGAATAGGGGCAGGTCCATCCTCTTTGCCTCTGGAACAATAAGGAAAGATTCTCTCATCGAAAATCGCCCTAGTGGAAATAAAAACTCAATGTCGTTGCTGTGACCAGAAACGGTATCCCTTGGTGTTTGGCTCGTATCCTATAAATATCATCTCCTCTTATTTAGGAGAGAGCTTGTCATGTTGCTGATCTGGGTGTATCCAAATGTATGCGAGTGTTCCAAAGACCCTAAAATAGGAAACATCAGGCTTGTCTCCCTTGAACAGTTCAAGAGGTGTTCTCCACTCATGACGATGCATGGGTTGTCAGTTATAGATATGTAACATGGTTTCAACAGCATCTTGCCAGAAAGATTTCGGCAGACAAGCATTGTGACGGTGACGTATGGCTTCTGCTTTCTCTAGTAGAGTTTGGTTGAACCTCTCTGCACGACCATTTTGCTGGGGTGTGTGTGGAACGGGGGTCTGATGAGTGACTCCTCTGGACGTGAAGAACTGTTGTAGCTCTCCAGCCATGAATTCCCCCCCACGGTCCGAACATACAGAGGTGAGCGAGTGACCAGTGAAGGTTTCAGCCCAGGAAACCATAGTCTTGAAATGCTGCGAAGTGGCATCTTTGTTACGTATGAACGCAACAAGCGAGTAACCGGAATAATCATCAATGAAATTAAGAACATAACAAGCACGTGATCGTGGTTCAACGGGCATAGGCCCAACCAAGTCGGTGTGAACAAGCGCGAGTGGGCGGGAGGCTCGTTTGCCTGAGGGTGGGTAGGAACGATCGTGCATTTTGCCTAGTGCACAACCTTTACACGGTGGAATGAAATCAGGAAGGGTGATGGAAGGAAGGCCAGTAACCCTAGAGGGAGCTTGACGGAGTGCATTCCTGGACATATGTCCAAAGCGTTGGTGCCATAACTCGTATGAGTCTTCCTTGACAAGCGAATACGATCCGTAATCATAAAAACTGACGGTCGCCGATCCGTGATTGAAAAAACCGACAGTCGCTGCAACCTTCTCTGGAGTTATCGATCGTGACATAAACCAGTGAAGATTGTTCCTTGGAGATGAGGCAGCTGCCTGGATCACCAAGGTTCCGCTTGCATTCCAGGTTCTACTTTCTTGATCATTAATAACACACCTATAGCCTTGGCTAGTGAGGGTGTTCACAAACAAAAGTCTATGCGCTGCGTGCGGTGCATACCACACTTCTTCCAGAACCAATGGTTCTTTCTTCATGAAACTTTCCAAGATGATCTTTCCAGGACCATACATGGGGACTGTTTGTCCGTTTGCGACTGTAGCAGAGTGGACGGTTGTTCCTAAGTGGGCAAAGTCATCCTTAAAAGGTGTAAGGTGATCAGTGCAACCACTATCAATCATCCAGTGATCTTTGGCGAAGTTCTTATCAAGATCTCCTCCTAGTGCAAAAGCGCCAGAATAATAGCAAAGGTCCTTGTCATTCTCAGAGTCGTATGGAATAGTCTCATACATCGACATCCGGTTTCCTATATACTGTGGGAGCTCCACAGGTTGGTCTCGTGACAAAGTCACGGCGGTTTCTATAGGTGGAACCGATAGGAAAGGGTCTACCTGGTCAAACTGACCCAAGGTGTTAACGTGACAGTCCGATGCAAGGCCACCAAGAGAAAAAGAAACTTTCTTCTTCTTCTGTTTCTTCTTACTTACCGACGTCTGTTTCCTTTCTTCTATTTCCCCAACAATGTTACTCTCTTCTGAGATGGGGACCTCAGAAGGAGTTGTGCCGAAAGGACTGACTAGGCCCGGCAACGTTGCCTTCTTCCTCAGGGTGGTACTCACGAAGAGACTCAGCGACCTGAGAAGAGTATTCTCCATCTGCATCCCATCCCGTGCAAGTGACTGTTGATGATGCGTCTTCATCAACGTCCATGAGTTCTCCTTCTTCTCCCTCTAGGTGATCTATGAACCTGAAAAGGGGATCATCTTCGAATAGAGGATCGTTTTCCTCAAAGATGATTGGTTCTTCTTCTTCCATTGATGCATTAAACATCTCGACCTCATTCACAAACATTACCTCGTTAGCCTTACCCTTTCCTTTAGGGTTGGTCTGCTGCTGTTGCTGCTTATGCAAGTCATACCACGACTTCTTCTGCTCCTTGCCAGGTTTCTTTGCCCTGGCTGGACTTTTACCTTTCTGGTTGTTTTGGGGTCTCGGCTGTGAAGCCGGTCCAGAACCTTGATGGCTCTGGTAACCAGATTGGTTACCTTGGTACTGTTGCGGCGGTCTCTGGTAAGAGTTGGTCTGGCCCTTCCACTGACTTTGAGATGGAGGGCTGCGCCGTATAACAGTGGTCCTGTTGGCAGAAGATTCTTCGGATTGTACAGCACCAATCCGAGATGCGAGTGGTCGATGCATAGCCCGTAGATCAATCTCAGCAAGTATTCTGCTGGCTACGGTTTTGAGGTCAAAGTTGGCGACAGCAACTGTTTGTGTAATGGTAGAAGCGAGTGTGAACATGTCATCGGGAAGATGGGAAAGAAGGATCATGGCACGGAATGATTGTGGAAGATCCAGACCTGCTTGTCGTAGCTGGTCAAACAGCTGTATAAGAGAACTGATGTTCTCATTGGCTGTTCTCGGGTGAACCCGGTTTCGCATAACTCTGTGGAAAAGTAAAAACTGCCCAGCGAGACCAGTGGTCCCAAAGAGCGAATGGAGCTTGTCCATTAGGGCTTTTGCCACAGAGGGGAATGTCGGCGGTGCAGTGCCGACCGGAGGAACCCATGTATAGGTGACATGGTTGATGAGGGAGTCGTCGAGGGTGCTGGCCACGAGGCCAAGCACGCGTCTATCTAAGAGCTTCCACTTTTCTTGGTCTGCTGGTAAAGTGCCAGCGTAAGTGTTAGTTCCTTCGACAATTTCCCAAACTCCGTATGCGGAAAGGGTGTTACGGATCTTCACATGCCAGATGGAGTAGTTTGATTGTCCTACAAGGACAGGGATACGAGAAAGAATTTGACCGTCGATTTTGATTTCAGAAGTGGTGAGGGCAGCCATTGTTTAGAGGAGATCTGAAAAGATATCGTCAGGAACAAAAGTTTCATAAAGAAGAGACA
>JBBPRK010001251.1:0-13698 GCA_038093075.1 Boletus patriciae | reverse complement strand
ACATACTAGAGATGAGCCCTGATGAGCCCTATATGTGACCAGAAGAGAGGGGAAACTCACTGGAAAAGAAGTCCAATAAACCTTGGAAGTGGCCAATAAGTCAAGAAAACAGACCACAAACAATGTTATGGAGAGCCTCACAAATGACTCAGAAGACATTAAAACATACTTGGAGACCTCTCAAGAACCTCTCGAGAAGGTGGCATAATAGTGTAGTTCATACCCATTCATACACTAGACCCTTGCATGAGATCATCTGGACAAATCAGGAATTAGTAGGGAGAGCATCAGAGAGGAGACACCTATTAGGTTGATTTTCACATGCAAAGAAACCATACCTAAAGGTCCTGAGAACCTCACAAAACTGCTGCCAAGGGTGGAGTGAATGATCCATGGAAGTGGGCCCTGGATGTCAAGTGGGCCCAAGTGTGGTGAATGAGAGATGATGCCATCGTAAGGGCCTGAGTATGGTGATGGAGAGACTTTGCTGAGGGTATCGTAAGGGCCCGAGTGTGGCGGCCGAGAAAATATGCCAAGGGTATTGTGAGGGCCTGGATGGGCTATCCATGAAAGTGGGCCCTGGATGTTGTGTGGGCCCAAGTGTGGTGATGGAGAGATTTTGCTGAGGGTATCATGAGGGCCCGAGTGGGGTGACCAAGAAAATGTGCCGAGGGTATTGTCAGGGCCCGAGTGTGGTGGCTGAGAAAATATGCTGAGGGTATTGTGAGGGCCTGGATGAATTATCCATGAAAGTGGGCCCTGAATGTTGTGTGGGCCCAAGTGTGGTGATGGAGAGATTTTGCTGAGGGTATCATGAGGGCCCAAGTGGGGTGGCCAAGAAAATGTGCTGAGGGTATCATGAGGGCCTGGGTGGACTATCCATGAAAGTGGGCCCTGGATGTTGAGTGGGCCTGAGTGTGGTGATGGAGAGATTTTGCCAAGGGTATTGTGAGGGCCTGAGTGGGGTGGCCAAGAAAATATGCCAAGGATATTGTTAGGGCCTGAGTGTGGTGGCCGAGAGAATTTGCTGAGGGTATTGTGAGGGCCTGTGTGGACTATTCATGGAAGAGGGCCCTATGGGCCCAAATGTGGTGGCCGAAATGGCCATGCTGAGACATCACCAATGGTGCCAAAAGCAGTCCAGCCTGACCTGTATGACCCAAGAATGCCGAGTGCAAGCCAGAGTCACCTCAGGAACATTTTAATAACCTGCAATCCATTCAGAATGAGATTTTGGCTTGTTTTACTGCCACCATGGAGGTATTGCCATGCCAAGACAGTGCTAATGGTGCCAAGAGCAATCGGACCGATCCGGATGGCCCGAGAAACCTGAGGGCAAGCCGGAGTCACCTTGGGAAGATTTACAATCCTTTCAAAATAACATTTCGGCCTTCTCTGGTAGCCAAGATGATGCTATGGATATAATGTTATAGCCATGCTGAGACATTGCTAATGGTGCCAAGAGCAATCTGACCCAGCCTGTAAGGCCCGAGTGTGCTGAGTACAAGCCGGAGTTACCTCAGGAACATTTTAATGACTTGCAATCCATTCGGAATGAGGTTTTGACTGTGTTTTACTGCCACCATGGCAGTATTACCATGCTGAGACAGTGCTAATGGGGCCAAGAGCAATCCGACCGAACCTGGATGGCCTGAGAAATCTGAGGGCAAGCTGGAGTCATCTTGGGAACATTTACAATCCTTTCAAAATCACATTTCGGCTTTCTCTGGCAGCTGATATGATGCTATGAATATGATGTTATAGCCATGCTGAGACATCACCAATGGCACCAAGGGCAATCCGACCTGGCATATAAGGCCTGAGCATGCTGAGGGCCAGCTGGAGTCACCTCAGGAACATTTACAATTCTTTCAAAATAACATTTCGGCTTTCTCTGGTAGCCAATATAATGCTATGAATATAATGTTATAGCCATGCCAAGACATCGCCAATGGTGCCAAGAGCAATCCAACCCGGCCTGTAAGGCCCGAGCATGCCGAGGGCAAGCCGGAGTCACCTCGGGAACATTTACAATCCTTTCAAAATAACATTTTGGCTTTGTCCAGTAGCTGTTACAAATTTTCTCCTCTTTCACAACCTTCTCCTTTTAGTATATTCTCAACATGTCCACGTCCTCTTGGGGATGTGTAGGTACGATTATGCTTCCCTACTCCTCATCGTCCATCCCTTTCATTCTCGTATGTTCGTCCTCTAACTTCCCCACGCCGTTCACCCTTACTACCAGAAGGGGATATTCCTTATCTTTGTTCCTTATTGACATCAGACGTTATCTCCGCCGCTAGGCTCTCTTGTGCCTAGTACGTAGTCCCTATTACTCATCTTTCCCCGACATTCTCCAACGTTCTATGATGACGCGTCTCCTAGTTATATAGAGGCTAGTCTGTACTCTGTATCTTTACACTTGTTCTGTGCAATCTAGCGTACTCTTGTGTGCTCTTCTCCCTGAACTCCCTTCGAGTGTCCTTCGAGTACCTTCTAAGAAACCCTCGTCACCTCTGGTTGATACTTAGAGATGTTGTGACTCTTCGTGAGTTCCTCCTCTAGGTAACTCTGTCCTTGACATCCTTGATAGTATGTTTCGTGTAACAAAAGAACAAGTGTCTCCTCCTGTCCCTCCTATTTAGGAGCAGGACTCACCCCCAACATATCGTCCCCTCATAGCTTCGGAGCCTTTGGGCTTTTTGATAACTCTAGCGACGAAGAAGAAAGGTCTCCTTCACCACCCCCACATCCTTCGACCTCCACTGTAACCTCTGTATCCCCCTGGAATCCCACTGCCCCAACATCTGCGAGCAACCCCAGACCCCACTGACAATGGGCTTTTCCCCCAAGACCCCCAGTAACCCCCTCAACACCATCAGTCACACCCATGTCTACTGCCACCCTGGAACTCAAAGTGGCCCTCCCAGCTGACTTCTCGGGAGAACTGGCCGACGCCATGTGCTGGATGAAAGCCATTGGTGCATACTTCCTCATCAATGCATCCATCTATAACACTGATGAACAGAAGATCACTCTCACACTCAACAAAATGAGTAAGGGATGAGGAGTACCCTTCTCCGAAATGTGGTATGATAAACTAGCCAACACCACTATTGCAGCTACCGAGAAAACCTTTGAGAAATTTGTTGAAAATTTCAATACCACCTTCTTCCCTTTCGACACCAAGGCCACCGCTTGCTTTGAGCTCACCAAGCTCGCTCAGAAGTCATTCAAATGCCCCAATGGGATCACTGACGATGGATTCCAAAAGTATATCACTGACTTTCAGAACCTCTCTGCCAGAGTGGGGATTACTGATGAAGTCACCCTCATTGACCAGTTCTCACTCGGGTTAGACCAGCAACTCGCTACCATGATCCTCTCTATGGCAACCATCCCAACCACAGTCACCGCCTGGATTGAACAAGCAAAGATGTTCCATGCGCAGAAAATGTGTATCCTTGCCCTGAAAGGAGGAAGACTCCCCTTCTTCTCATACTCATCCACCCCTCGAACCACCTCTGACCCTAACACCATGGGTGTGGACGCCATCACCCTATCTAAACTTACCCCCACCGAAAGGGCCAAATGCATCCATGAAGGAAGATGCTTTCGTTGCCGACTCCCTGGCCACAACACTTCCCAATGCAAGAAAGACACCATGTACTAGTAGCCTCTGACAATGAAAGAACATTTCGCTTCCCTGTCAAGTTACTCATTGGAAAACAAACCGTCGAAACAACCGCTTTAATCGACTCTAGAGCCACTGGAAACTTTATTGATCTTGGTCTTCTATTGCTCGCAAATTTCCCCCTGAAAAAGATGTCTCAACTCATATGTGCCTTCAACATTGATGGCTACCTCAATAAACAAGGTACTATCATGTGGAAAGTGTCCACTCACATGCTGCTCTCCAAAGAACCCGAAAACATAGAACTTATGGTAGTAGGATTAGGATGCTGTCAAATCATCCTGGGAATGCCCTGGCTCAAAACCTGGAACCCTCGTATCGACTGGAAATCCCACTCTCTCTCTTTTCCTACTTTGTCCCCCACAAACTATGATGAACACATCCTACCCCAACGATATTTACTTCATTGGCTAGGTCTTGATGTAGATCGAGAACTGTCATCTCTATATGATCAACGGTACTCTTCTAAGGTCAATATGTCTCCTTGTGAGTACATCCCTCAAGAAGACCCGTTAGACGAATCAATCCTAAAGATCACCTTGTCCACCCAACTCGCCCAAGATGCCAAAACCTCCGAAATCTTGTTCCCCGAATGGTGCAAAGACTTCGAAGACGTGTTCTTAGAGAAAACATATGATGTCCTCCCTCCCCGTTGCCCCTATGACCACCCCATTGACCTTAAGCCGTCTTTCATACCCAAAATCACCAAGGTTTACCCTCTAAACCCCAAGGAGAAAGAGGCCTGCCAAGCCTTTGTTGAGGAACACCTCAAGACCAGGCGCATCCTTCCATCCAAATCCCCCCAAGCAGCACCATTCTTTTTTGTCCCAAAAAAAGATGGCTTTCTTCACCCCTGTCAGGACTATCGATATCTGAATTCCCATATTGTTCGGAACGCTTACCCCCTACCACTTATTCCTGAACTCATCGATGACATGAAAGACTCTACCCTGTTCACCAAGTTTGACATCTGCTGGGGGTACAACAACATCCAAATTTGAGAAGCTGACCAATGGAAGGCTGCGTTCATCACCCCCTTTGGACTCTTTGAACCCACCATAATGTTCTTTGGATTTTGCAATGCCCCATCCACATTTCAAGCATTCATGAACCACATTTTCACCGATATGATTGCAGAATGATGGCTTAGGATCTATATGGATGACCTCAGCATCCACACTCAAGGGGATGTCGCCCTCCACCATGAACGCACCCACTGTGTACTCCTTCGTCTCCGTGAACATGGTCTCTCCCTAAAACTCTCCAAATGCCTCTTTGACACTTCCAAGATGGAATTCCTCGGCATGATCATTGGCCAAGGACAAATCGTGATGGATCCTGTCAAATTAACTGCTATTTGTGACTAGAAACCCCCCACTTCTGTCAAAGGCATTCGCTCATTCCTAGGATTTGCAAATTTCTATCGCAAATTTATCCCGAATTTCTCGCATGTTGTCACTCCCCTCAACCTTCTCACTCGAAAGGACCAGCCATGGAATTGGACCCCACTCCAACAGAAAGCTTTTGACACCCTTCGCAATGCCTTTTCCTCCAGACCTGTCCTTGGCATCCTGGATGTTACTCGTCCTTTTTCCATCATGACCAATGCTTCCCTCTTCACTGCTGGAGCTGTCCTCCTTCAAGATGATCTCAATGGTGATTCCCACCCTTGCGCCTATTTCTCCAAGATGTTTATTCCTGCCGAATGAAACTACGACATCTATGATTGAGAACTCCTTGCCGTGATCCTCACACTGGAAGAATGGAAACAATATGTCCAAGGAACCTCCCATCCTGTCACCATCATCACCGACTACAAAAACCTCTCCTATATAAAAGACCCCTGCAAACTATCTCAATGACAAGCCCACTGGTCCCTCTTCCTCCAGGACTTTGATATCATCTGGAAAGTCCTCCCTGGTACCAGGATGGCCCCTGCCGACGCCCTCTCCCATCGTGACTTCATTGACACTTCCTTCGACAATGTCAACACTTCTATTGTCTCCGACCCAGTAGTTATCCAAGCACTAGATCTTGCTCTTGCTAGTCACATCAAATCAACCTCTTTCTCTAATCCTCTTGTCCTCCAAGCCCTTTCCAACCTCACAGACGGCTCCCCCCTCTTTCCTCGCTCCACCCTCAAAGATTGGACCTTTGACAATGGCCCCCTGTACTTCCGTGGTCGAATGTATGTTCCTCCTTCCGCGCACTCGTCCTTACTACATTCTATCCATGATTCCCCCCTCTTGGGTCACCTTGGTCGCTTCCACACCAGAGCTGTGGTTGAACATGACTTCTGGTGGCCAGGCCTCTTGGTTTTTGTCTCCAAGTTTGTTACGGGTTGCGCTGTATGCCAACAGAACAAAGTTATCACCCATCTGACTACTCCATCCCTTGCCCCAATCCCCTCCTCCACCACCCTTCCCTTCAAGCAACTCTCGGTTGATCTCATCACTGATCTTTCCCCATCCGGCAGCTTCGATTCTTTAATGGTTGTGGCTGACCATGGCCTTACGAAGGGGGTCATTCTTGCCCCTTGTTCCAAAATGATTGACACAAATGGAGTTGCCCAACTCTTTTTCGACTACGTATTCAAACATTTTGGCCTATATGACTCCATCATCTCTGACAGAGGCCCACAATTTGCCTCTGCCTTCGCTTGCAAACTTGCCCATATCCTTAAATACAACATTTGCCTCTCCTCTGCCTACCACCCCCAAACAGATGGACAGACCAAACGAACCAATCAGGAGATTGAAACCTATCTTCGGATCTTCTGTGCCCATAACCCTTGGAAATGGGCTCAATTCCTCACTTTGGCTGAATTTGTCCATAACTCGGTCCCCCATAGCTCAACCAAGACCTCCCCCTTTTCTCTTCTCCTTGGATATGAACCCAGAGCCTATCCACCTCTTGGAAAGACCTTCCTCCCAGCTTTAGAAAATCATCTAACATCTCTTAAGACTGCCTGAAAGGAAGCTCTCTCTGCCCATGAGACAGCTCATTGAATCATGTCCAAACGATCTTCTCGGAAGTTCTCCCCCTGGAAAGTGGGCGATAAGGTATGGCTGGAAGCCACTAATCTCCGATTGACCTACCCATCAAGGAAACTTGCATCTAAATGCCACGGACCTTTCGAAATTGCACAGGTACTATCTCCCCTCTCCTACTGACTCTGACTCCCTCCCACATGGAAAATACATGATGTTTTTCATGCCTCACTTCTATCTTCTTATCGACAAACTGAAGCACATGGTCCCTCCTTCACGAAACCCCCACCTGACCTCATAGACAACGAAGAAGAATACAAAGTGGATCATATTGTTTCTCACAAGGGATCTCCAGGACAACAGCTGTACCTGACTGCATGGAAGGGATACCCCTCATCTGAAAATACGTGGGAACCCGAAGGCAATCTCTGACATTCCCCTCTCATCCTTTCTGGATATAAACATTCTCACCATCTCGCTTGATTTTCCATCTCTTCCTCTCCTTTCTCTCTTCCTAGGAAGCAGTGTCTCTTCATGAAGTACCCCCCTAGTGAATGATTGTTGAACGTTTACTTTTTGATACCCAATATGTTGTTTCTTTCCTTATCTCATTCTTCCTCTTCTTTGTCGTCTTCCTCCTCTACTTCTCCACTACGCTTGCGTCATGTGGTGCCCACCTTGCTTCTGAATTACGCCATCCATTTGCTTTATACAGGCATTCTTGCAAATCCAATTGCCCTCCGCGCCATAGAGGACCTCCCTCTCTATGACAAAGACTTGATTTGCCAGGAACTCATTCGCCTCTTTCATTTAGTCTGCTCCACACAACGGTACCATGCCTTGTCGGCTCCCAGTGACCTACCTGCACCATTTGGCATCCCACTCCACACCTCTCTCAACACCTTACTGGGACGTATCCTCAACATCCTTCACCTCCATGGTTTCCACACCTTCGTCGAACAGATCCCCTCTGAAATCTTATACCCCACATTTCGATGAATATTCCTCTCTATGGCTCTCAAGGAATGAAACCATTACCTTGAGAAAACTGAGCTTCCTGCAGCCATCTCTCCACCACCTGTTCCCATTCCTCTCCATCCACCCTCTTATCTCGACTCTCTTCTCCCCCTCCTTCTACTGGCACTTCCTCTCCCACCACCGTGGAATCTGAGTCTGACTATGGAGGAACCAACAAGGAAGTCCTGGCTCTCAACTGATCATTTCTCTAGTCCCTCCCCAATGGAACGCAGATCCTCTCTGCCCCCACCCGAGTCGTTCACGCCCCCATCTGTCACCGACCCACGTCCGCTCTCACCGAGTGCTTTTGGTGTCACGATCTCGGTCATTATCGAGAGAATTGCCCACTCTACATCTGCCCCCATTGTCATCAATCGGCTCCTGGACACTCCCCCTCATCTTGTCTCACTACCCAGTGTGACCTTTGCAGTCAATGGGGACATCCCACTCGTTTCTGCCCAGTCTGAACTTGCGCAGTTTGTAATCAACATGGGCATGTGGTGGACAACTGTCCGATTGAGATGCTTTCCGTTGAACAGGCAATGCACATTTATGCAGGTACTGAAACAATCCAACAAGCCCATCGAGGTACTTTAGGGAATCCGAGTAAGGGCAAGGTCACTAGTCAAAGTAACTGTTGAGGTGACTAAGTTGCACGGTCTACTGGCAACCGAGACTATGATAACTGTTCAAAGCACTAGCAGTGGATCAAGAGTCGTTGTCTGGTGGCTTTATGGGGCAAGACCAGGAGAACTGAATTGCAGTTCTCCAGCAGCAGCTTAGGCCTTAAATACTACTAGGGGGTTTGTACATGATTGTACTGAATCTACCGATACGTGTCCGAACATAGACTAAGTATGTAAGTAACATGAGTTAGGGGCATGCATCAAGCATAGCCATGGAATGGAAGAATAACATGATGCAACCGCATGGCAGTGGCAAAATGGAAGAGAAGGCGCAGCCTTTATGAAAGACATGCATAGGAGGTGTGCATCAAGCACTGCCATAAAGAAGGCACTGCCTTAATGAAAGATGAAAGGTTAACATGAGGCATGTGGTAAATGAAGAGAGAAGCATAGAAGTGCACAGCACTGATGTGATATGGAAGTCGTGCACTGCATGAGGTAAAGGGCAGGCGCAGGCCTGGTGCAAAGGCAGTGTAGCTGTCATGAGACTGAAGAGGATCTTATCAGTCAAGACAAGAGATAAGATAAGAAGCAAAAAGAAAATCGTAAGTCTATTATGTTAGGCGCTAGGGAGCGACCGTAACAGGTACCTCTTCTGCTCATTCCCATCCTGCTTGAAGGAGTGTTGATTGAGCCTGGGGCTCAATGGTACGAAGGGGGTAATGTTATGATTTTTCTCCTCTTTCACAACCTTCTCCTTTTAGTATATTCTTGACATGTCCACGTCCTCTTGGGGATGTGTAGGTACGATTACGCTTCCCTACTCCTCGTCGTCCATCCCTTTCATTCTCGTATGTTCGTCCTCTAACTTCCCCACACCGTTCACCCTTACTACCGGAAGGGGATATTCCTTATCTTTGTTCCTTATTGACATTGGACATTATCTCTGCTGCTAGGCTCTCTTGTGCCTAGTACATAGTCCCTATTACTTATCTTTCCCTGACGTTCTCCGATGTTCTACAATGACGCGTCTCCTAGTTATATAGAGGCTAGTCTGTACTCTGTATCTTTACACTTGTTCTGTGCAATCTAGCGTACTCTTGTGTGCTCTTCTCCCTGAACTCCCTTTGAGTGTCCTTCGAGTACCTTCTAAGAAACCCTCGTCACCTCTGGTTGATACTTAGAGATGTTGTGACTCTTCATGAGTTCCTCCTCTAGGTAACTCTGTCCTCAACATCCTTGATAGTATGTTTCACGTAACAGTAGCCAATGTGATGTTATGAAGATAATGGTAGACCCATGCTGAGACATTACTAATGGTGCCAAGAGCAACCCAACCTGGCCTGTATGGTCCAAGCACACTGAGGGCAAGCCATAGTCAACATTATCTTCAACCAATTTGAACATGTTAATACAATATGCATATACATACATACATGGTCCATGGATTTCCTAAGACATTTGAATCACTTTAGAAACTTGCTTTCTTCAAGAAATATATAAAGGTCATGAGCAAGGTCTGAAATAATAGGAGATTTACTGTAGAAGATTATCCCATCATTAAAACACATAGCACTTCTTATACAGTGTGTTGTTTCCCAAGCCAATCACACCTGATGAAACACAATCATGACAGTCAGATATGATAGGAAGATTATCAATCTAGCCCATGCATGTGCAACACATTTTATCCATACCAAACCAATAAATCATATACAAGCCATACAAGTCATTTTGGATTGGTCTTGGCAACATTAGTGATGTCTCAGCATGATGGTACCATCATACATGTTGGGCTGCATTTTAGATGGATTGGGAGGGATCTAAATGTACCAGTGTCAGCTCTGGCTTACCCATAGCATGCTTGGACCATATGAGTGGGGTTGGATTGCTCTAGGCACCATTAGTGATGCCTTGGCATGGCCATACTATCATATTCATACTATCACATTGGCTGTTATACAAAGCCTAAATGTCACTTCTAATGGAGTGTAAGAGATGGAAAGGTTCCCATGGTGACTCCAGCTTGCCCTTGGCATGCTCGGGCCATACAGGTTGTGTCAGATCACTCAGATTGCTCTTGGTGCTATCATTGATGTCTCAGCATGGCTGTATCACGAGCTGAAATGATGCTTCAGGAAGATTGGAAGTGATATAAATGTTCTGGAGGTGACTCCGGCTTGCCCTCGGCATGTTCGGGCCTTACCAGCCAGGTCGGGTTGCTCTTGGCACCATGAGTGATGTCTCGGCATGGCTATAACATCATATTCATAGCATCATATTGGCTACCAGAGAAAGCCGAAATGTTATTTTGAAAGAATTGTAAATGTTCCTGAGGTGACCCCGGCTGGCCCTCGGCATGCTCGGGCATTACATGCCAGGTCGGATTGCCCTTGGCGTCATTGGTGATGTCTCGGCATGGCGATAACATCATATTCATAGCATCATATTGGCTACCAAAGAAAGCCAAAATATTATCTTGAAAGGATTGTAAATGTTCCTGAGGTGGCTCCGGCTTGCACTTGGCATGATCGGTCCTTACAGGCCAGGTCGGATTGCTCTCGGCACCATTAGTGATGTCTCGGCATGGCTATAACATTATATTCTTAGCATCATATCGGCTGCAAGAGAAAGCCGATATGTGATTTTGAAAGGATTGTAAATGTTCCCGATGTGACTCCGGCTTGCCCTTGGATTGCTCAGGCCATCCAGGTCGGTCGGATTGCTCTTGGCACCATTAGCACTGTCTCGGCATGGTAATACTGCCATGGTGGCAGTAAAACACAGCCGAAACTTCATTCTGAATGGATTGCAAGTCATTAAAATGTTCCTGAGGTGACTCCGGCTTGCACTCGGCATGCTCGGGCCTTACAGGCTGGGTCGGATTGCTCTTGGCACCATTAGTGATGTCTTGGCATGGCTATAACATTATATTCATAGCATCATCTTGGCTATCATAGAAGGCCGAAATGTTATTTTGAAAGGATTGTAAATGTTCCCAAGGTGACTCCGGCTTGCCCTCAGATTGCTCGGGCCATCCGAATCGGTCGGATTGCTCTTGGCACCATTAGCACTCTCTCGGCATGGCAATACCTCCATGGTGGCAGTAAAACAAGCCAAAATCTCATTCTAAATGGATTGCAGGTCATTAAAATGTTCCTGAGGTGACTCCGGCTTGTGCTCGGCATTCTCGGGTCATACCGGATGGGCTGGACTGCTTTTGGCACCATTGGTGATGTCTCAGCATGGCCATTTCGGCCACCACATTTGGGCCCATAGGGCCCTCTTCCATGAATAGTCCACACAGGCCCTCACGATACCCTCGGCAAATTCTCTCGGCCACCACACTCAGGCCCTGACAATATCCTTGGCATATTTTTTTGGCCACCCCACTCGGGCCCTCATGATACCCTCGGCAAAATCTCTCCATCACCACACTCGGGCCCACTCAACATCCAGGGTCCACTTTCATGGATAGTCCATCCAGGCCCTCACAATACCCTCGGCACATTTTCTTGGCCACCCCACTTGAGCCCTCATGATACCCTCGGCAAAATCTCTCCATCACCACACTCGGGCCCACACGATGTCCAGGGCCCACTTTCATGGATAGCCCATCCAGGCCCTCACCATACCCTCGGCATATTTTCTCGGCCACCACACTCGGGCCCTGACAATACTCTCGGCACATTTTCTTGGCCACCACACTCAGGCCCTTATGATATCCTCAGCAAAGTCTCTCCATCACCATACTCAGGCCCTTACGATGGCATCATCTCTCATTCACCACACTTGGGCCCACTTGACATCCAGGGCCCACTTCCATGGATCATCCACCCAGGCCCTCACAATATCCTCGGCACATTTTCTTGGCCACCACTGCCCCACTCGGGCCCACATGATGCACTTGGACCCACAGCCACATGCTGGGATGTTGGCCCAACCGTACTTCTCGGTACATTTCCTCATTCGGGCCCAACCATACATCTTGGCATATTACATCATCCGGGCCCGTCCGAAGTCACTCGGGGTCATCCGACTCCATCGGGCGAAAATCACACAGGCTGGGCGAGAGCATCGGTACAAAGTGACTACATGGGCTCATTGGAGACAGCAAAAGCTCAGGTCCGTCTCTCCTTATTTACAGCCTACCCCTTTCTCTGTGCACAAACGGCCATATCCAGCCAGTGTGCGGAAATTTTGTTTGAGGTCTTTGCACGCCATAAGAGAGATGGTAAGGCAGTGGAGGCTGGTGAGTGTGGTGTGACACTAACCTACTGGCACTGAGCTCAATGATATATTCTAGGGTATTGGGATGAGCACAAGAAGGACATGGCACGTTTGGTGAGTTGACACCCCACTGGCACATCCGAGCTCTTGTAACTACGGTCTCAGCTTTTTTACGACTCTACTCACAGTGTGGAAGAACCTGTTGAAAACTCATTTCGTATGGGTTTGAACAGTAGTAGCTTACATAAGCACGACCTTATTTCGGTCGTAGTTTTTCTTTAGTGACTACACTATAGTTTTCTACAGGTTATGAGCCCTGCAAGCGCCTGTTAGCTCACTCAATCAGACTCGAAGATGCCATACGAAGTCGAACTCGAAGATGGTTCTTTTATTTTAGTACCAAATCTCGAATCGGACGGTAGCAACTGGAACACGTACCGCGCGAACCCACTCAGCGCAGCAAGTGTCGAAGGACTCGCTACGCTCTACGACGGCACCGAGACACCCCCAGACCCGGCGACAGTCAACGATGACAAACGGAGAGCCTGGGCACAGCGAAACGCCGAAGCCAGGTGCCTAATCATCACGACAATCCCGGATTCAATCCTATTCGACCTTCGTACCACGAAAACAGCTCACGAAGCTTTTGTACAAGTCGAAATTTTATTCCAAAGCTCTACTACAACTACGACCACCGCCACGACACCACCACTGCCTTCCCGTAGTGACGCGGCACCACGAATCGCCTATAACAAGCCATGCAGCCACATGAAGGTTAGCAAGGAGTCAGGGATTCGGGAAGACCACGTACCACGAAACGGAGCGCGTCGCGAACGCGAACGCAAGACGAAAGGCAGGGGAAGAGTCGAGACAAGGCGAAAAGAAAGTAGAGAGGGCGAGAACGCTAGCGCGAGAGCCCGAGGTCACGAAGCCGCAGCAACGACTGCCGGCGTGAGCCTCGCAGCCAGCGCGAGCAGCCAAAAAGACGACGGCGACGACCCGGAAGTCCATCGCACGTCGGTCGTGCCCCAGCACCCCCAGCCAGCAAGTCGGATGGTCACCGACACGACCGCTGACGCCGTGAACCCGAACGCGACACGCGCCGAGCCCACAAGGCCAGAGGACGCGTCGTACAGCCCAC
>JBBPRK010001250.1:0-13701 GCA_038093075.1 Boletus patriciae | reverse complement strand
ACTCATGATTTCAGGTTGACCATCTGCTCGAGGTCGAAGTGAGTCATACGGGCCCACTCCGCACCATTTCTGACTAGCTGGATTACTAGATTGTGACTGCTGATGGTGTTATCAGGACGATCAATGCCGTTCAGGGCTCTGACCTATTCTGGGCGATACGTGGCGGAGGAGCTGGAAGCTGGGGCATCATCAGTGCGTGGCTCCCGTGGTAGAATGGAAAGCGTGGGAATGTCAAATCATCCTTTTAGTATCCATCACTGTTGCCACTCTGCCTCCAACAGCGATCGGTGCTTCGTCCCTGGTCATTGCGCCAAATGCCTCGCAGGACCTTCAGACCTTTGGAGTCAACTTCATAGCACTCGTTGGGAAGTACCAGAATCAGATTATTAACTCAGGTATCACATCCACCGTCGTGTTTGTCAAGGGTGGATACAGTCTAGTGCGTGCCCGAAACCAGCGCACATGACGCGGTGCTCACTTGGTGTTCCATAGAACTTTATCTGGCCCGTCGAAAAGGCACCCATCTCGCAACTCTATCCACTTTTCGACGAGCTACGCGCGCTTTCCAACAACTACACTGTCCTATCAAACGTGACCCACGAATATTCGACGCTCACCGCTCCCATAGTAGAGAATGTGAGCCCATCTGCGGATGCTGTCAGTTTCTATGGTGGCTTTACGGAGCTCGCCTCTCGCTTCGTGCCTCAATCGGCGTTGGAGGATCCTCAGTCCATTCAACGCGTCGCGGAAGCGATCTGGGAAGGGCTGCAGATTGCGACCGCCCCGCTGAAGGATAACCCCGCTGGCGATTTCGAGACTGAAGTCGGTGCGATCCTGTTCGGCGACATGGCCGCTGCGACGAAGGCACGCGTGAACGAGACGGGCGCGAACCCGGGTTTTTATGACGCTGCGTGGCACGTGCTTTACCCTGGGTAGGTCTTTTTATTCGATGGAATGCGTCTCGGGCTTCGATGACATGTTGTCTTCAGGTCATGGACTCTTGGGACCAGTCAGAGCACGTATGCCTCCATGGTCCAGTCCGTATATAACGCGGTGGGTCCGTTGAACGCCCTTGGGCTGACGAGCAGCTACCAAAACGAGGGAAGTGCCTGGGAAACTAACTGGCAGGAAGGTACGGACCACCACATGCCGCTCACGCCCGTCGATCTCATTAGCTTTTGGTTTCTTGACGTCTCCAGCCTTTTTTGGTCACAAGTACAACCAGTTGCAGCAGATCAAACAGAAATATGATCCCAACAACTGTACGTCTACGAGATGGTCTTTTCCTTTGATCTTGATCCTGTACGCTAACGATCATTCTCGCGTGTAGTCTTTACTACTTTCAAGGTTCGTGGCGTGCTCGCAAATGTGTCTAGAGTAGGGGCTGACGCCGTCTTCAGGGTGTCGCGTCTGCGACGGGCTCGACCGTGTATTCGTGCTATCGACAAGCCTGACAGTCGGCCCTCGTCTCGGATATCACTCATGTATTAATTGTGAATATCTTCCGCGTCTCTGCCAAGACGCTCGTAATCAACGTTCCAATAGTCAGTTGTAATGTGCTCCGTCGTGCTGCGCTTGAAAGCCTGCAGAGGTTGATTTGCATAGTCCTCGACCACATCACGACTTGCGAGGAATCTGACGGCAGCGCTGACACACGCACGGCGATTGAGCACATCCCTTGAAGCGCGTGCTGCCGTGAAAAAGGTTCTGCGTGCCGCGTGTGTTCACCGACCCGTTCGTTCAACTCTCCGGTGGCAAATCGGCGTAGAGAATAGTAGGCCGCCATGGTCTACCACCTGTTCGCATCGGTAATTTGGCACTAACGCAATAGTCCGCTTGCATTCAGCTCGCTTCCTGAGGATTTATAACTTGAAACGATCGAACATTTGGGAGCAGTAGTAGCACCGACACGTTACGCTTGTACACTCGGCGTCGGACGCCTCCCCATCCTGTTGATTGAAAGCATCCTTGGCACAAAGGCGAACGCCTATATTATATGCATAGACATCAAGTGGCCCTCAATGTTCATCGACAGCCTCTGCTCCCAGCCGGTTGAGGCAAGAGACGAGAACCAGATGCAACGGGTAGGGGGCGGAAGTAAGCAGGCCAACCTAACATGGCTCTCTGGATGCGGAGTCGCTGGGCGTCGACCTGTAGGCTCTCTGAATGACTTTGTCACGACGCGATCAGCTCTCTGCCACAAAACGTTACGGTGGACTTCAACTTAACTTTACCTTCAAGTCTCGGCTCCTCGAACCTTACCGCGCGAAGAGAGATGACGGACATCACTATACCCCGGGATTGATGCACTAGTCGACCAGCGAAGGATGCAGCAATTGACGACTCCCACGACGCTTCGGCACTGGCAGGTACAGTACCGATGCATCGGATCAAGTGTCGTTGAAGTTCAACGCACAACCATCCAAACTTGCTCTCCTTCAAAACCCAAGTGTTGTCCCAGTGATAGGATACTGTCATGTTGCATCCTCCCACCAGTGCTTCGTGGCCCAGGAGGAAGCAGGTAACTATCTATTTCGGCATACGGGGCACCAGCCTGTGCATAATTTTACACTGATAATGAATAGGGTTGGCGATACCCCGCTTCGGGCGAATTTTTCAAGATTCCATTCGAAGTGCATCATGATGGCTGTACGCTGGTACCCCAAAATATACTTTGATGAACGTGGTCCACCTGACCATTGGTAAGTACTTGAATACAGAGTACTGAACCAAATACATCACCTCACAGTTGTTCTTTATATCAAGAGAACTCGTTCACATTGATCTTGGCACACGATTGGGGAATTATGGGGATACCGATATAGTTGGAATGCAGCGTTATCTTGGACGGAATCAGCGTTGTCAAGCAGTCATGGTAAGCACAGGAGGAATTACGTCCGGCGCAACACAGCTTGGAGCTCCACATCTTCGCGCAGCACGTTAAATAAATGCGTCCAGTCATCTCCGTGCCATTGATTGGGACAGTATGGCGACCTCCAACACTGCGCTTCCTCCCATGGGCAAAATATCCATGATCGGGATATGGGTTGAGACTGTTTTGTACGGTATGTCTGGCGTTATCCTTGTTGTAAATCTCCTGCTGATACTCGCATTCTTGCAGGGGTCAAGTAAGTTCAAGTAGCTGCAACGAGCCCTCGGAAGGTATCAATTGACTTGTAGCTGCGTCATGTACGGGCTATGCATGCTCATTCTCTTGCGTGAGGGGAAGACCCCTACTGTCCGTTGGTAGGTTCAATGGCATCCCCCATGACGACCATATCACTGATAACATCTGATTGGCAGGGTGCTCCTAGTGATGTGCACGATACTCTTCCTTCTCTCCACTGTTCATGTTGGGGTGTCTCTACAACAATTACTCGACGCGTTCATCTATGCACCATCTGACGTACCCGACTACTCCACGACATATTGGCTCAACAACAACACCATACCTCGCACGATCAAGTACAACCTGTATATCACAATGGTAGGCAGAATTTGTATGCTACTTTACCAAGTTTGTGCTCAAGGGAACAATAAAGGTACTTGCCCAGGATTTGATTCTAGTAAGTCAAGATGGCTACAATGATGTGTGTACTGAAACGCGCGCTTGTTATCAATGAGGTTTGGCGACTTTATGTGGTTTTCATGTACGATTGGAGGGTTGTCATATTTCCTGTGAGCAACCGATCATCAAGATCATCTGTGGTATTTACTGAGAGCATGTCACAGGTCATATTAATGGCTGGTTCCGTGGGTTCGTGAACCCCCGTTGTGTTTGACATGCTTGCCGACGTCATGTTAGGTGTCGCTTATGTATCTGTGCAGGAGGATGGTTCGGTATCAACCTCTCTCATTATTTCAACATGGGTGCTCGAATTCACACTCAATACGTTCGCCATGGGGGCGATTGTGGCTCGTCTCTGGAAGATGGGTCAAACAATAGCGTCTTTGACGGCCGCCTCAACCAATCGATTTGCGTCCTCAATATACCTCATGGTCGAATCGGGCGGCATCGTTGCGTTTGCCGCCGTCAGTGTGCTTGCACTCTTTGCATCGAGTAGCCCTGCCACGTCGAGCGGAATCGACGTCGCTTGCCAACTGATTGTATGAGTCCACCCGTTGTTTCTTCTGTTGCGTGCACTGAGTTACTTTGTTTCGGCAGGTATTGACGCCGCTCTTGACCGTCGTGCAGGTTGGGAGAACTGGTCGATATCGATCTTGTATTCCACAAGGTGGTTCCTCGGGAACGTTACACACAACACAGGACAAAATCACATTCCAAGTGGGGATTCCTCGAGACTCATGCAAGGATCTGCCACTTCATACTGCACCGTCTACTCCGCTGCGCTCTGTTCACTGTGCTCATGCTTAATGATGTTTTATGAAATACCCTTGTGGGCAGATTTTCCATATTTCCCATCCCGTAGTGTCTGGAAAACTAACTGGCAGGAAGGTAAGGACCACCACATGCTGCTCTCGTGCGTCGATCTCATCAGCTTTCGGTTTCCTTACGTCTCAAGCGTTCATTGGTTACACGTACAGCCAGTTGCAGTAGATCAAACAGAAATACAATCCGAGCAATTGTACGTCTTGCGAAATGGTCTCTCTCCTGATCCTCAGGCTGATCCTGTACGCTGACGATCGTTCTCGCGTGTAGTCTTTACTACTTTCAAGGTTCGTGGCGTGCTCGCAAAAGCGTCTGGAGTAGGGGCTGACGCCGTCTTCAGGGTGTCGTGTCTGTGACGGGCTCGGCCGTATATGCGTGTTATCGACAAGCCTGACCGTCGAACTTCGTCTCGGATATTGTCCATGTAATAAATTATGAATATACCTTCCGCGTGATGCTAGTAATCTTCCTATAGTCACTTGTGACGCATTCCATCGTGATGCACTTGAAATTCTGGCATGACAGAACAGCGCGCGCTGGCACATGCACATGGTCCCTTGAAGCGTGTGCTGCCACGAACATGTTCTGTGTGCTGCATATGTTCAAGCGACTCGTCGTTCAACTCTCCGATGACAAGTCGGCATATAAGGAGAATAGTAGGCCCGCATGGTCTACGGATCACAGTCCCTGAACCACCCTCAGGCTACAGCCCCGTCTGTGTCTTTCCACCCATTGAATCTGGTTCTCGCCTCTTGTCTCGACCAACTGGGAGAAGAGGCTGAAGATGAATATTGGGGGCTACTTGATGTCTATGCATATAATATAGGTGTTCACCTTTGTGCAGCGATGGTACCAATCAACAGATGTGGGGGCGTCCGACGCGGAGTGCACAAGTGTAACGCATCAGTGCTACTACTGCTTCGAGATGTTTGGTAAACTCTCAGACAGCGAGCTGAATGCAAGCAGACTACTGCGTTAGTCACGGGGTGTATATACATAGCATAAGGAAGGGGTCGTACCAATACCGTATGTGGCTCAAGGACCGAATAAGATCGGATGATTTCGCATAACCTTCTGCACCGGACGTCCGGAGCGCCTAGTAGTAAAAATTAGTCTGGGTCCGGGCGATCGCATGGCAACATCCTTCGAGGGATTAAGTGTAACCGGGGAAAAAGCAAGCAGGCCAACCCAACATGGCTCTCTGGATGCAGAGTCGCTGGGTATCGACCTGTAGGCTCTCTGAGTGACTTTGTCACGACGCGATCAGCTCTCTGTTACGGTGGCCTTGAACTTAGCTTTACCTTAAGTCTCGGCTCCTCGAACCTTGCCGCGCGAAGAGAGATTACGGACACCACTGGCACTAAGCCTTTCGAAGCTGAACGTTTTTGTATGTTGTTCCTTGATGCCGTCCCTGGATTGATGCATGACGACTCCCACGACACTTCGGCACCCACCGGTACGACCGAATCCAAGTGTCGTTGAAGTTCAACACACAACCATCCAAACTTGCTCTCCCCCAGAACACAAGTGTTGTCCCAGTAATAGGATACTCGTGTCATGTTGCATCCTCCCATCACTTCTTCGTGGCTCAGGAGGAAGCAGGTAACTATATATTTCGGCATACAAGGCACCAGACCGTGCATGACTTTACACTGATAACGAATAGGGCGGGCGCTACCCCGCTTCGGGCAAGTTTTCAAAGTTTCCGTTCAAAGTGCATCATGATGGCTGTACGGTGGCGTACCCCACTTTGATGAATGCGATCCACCTGACCGTTGGTAAGCATTTAAGTACAGAGTACTGAACCCAAATACATCATCTCACAGTTGTTCTTTGTTTCCAGAGAACTCGTCGGAACGCAGCGTTATCTTGGACGAATCGGCGTTGTCAAGCAGTCATAGTAAGCACAGGGGGAATTACAACCGGCGCAACACAGCTTGGAGCTCCACATCTTCGCAGAGCACATTAAATAAACGTGTCCAGTCGTGTCTGTGCCATTGATTGGGACAGGATGGCGACCGCCAACACTGCGCTTCCTCCCATGGGCAAAATATCCATGATCGGGATATGGGTTGAGACTGTTTTGTACGGTATGTCTGGTGTTATCTTTGTTGTAAACCTCCTGCTGATACTCGCATTCTTGCAGGGGTCAAGTAAGTTCAAGTAGCTGCAACGAGCCCTCGGAAGGTATTAATCGACTTGTAGCTGCGTCATGTACGGGCTATGCATGTTCATTCTCTTGCGTGATGGGAAGGCCCCTACTGTACGTTGGTAGGTTCAAGGTCACCCCCCATGATTACCGTATCACTGATGAGATGAAATTGGCAGGGTGCTCCTAGTGATGTGCACGATACTCTTCCTTCTCTGCACTGTTCATGTCGGGGTGTCTCTACAACAATTACTCGACGCGTTCATCTATGTACCAGCTGACGTACCCGACTACTCCACGACATATTGGCTCGACAACACCACATCTCGCGCGATCAAGTACAACCTGTATATCACAATGGTAGGCAGAAATTGTATGCTACTTCACCAAGTTTGTGCTCAAGGGAACAATAAAGGTACTTGCCCAGGATTTGATTCTAGTAAGTTCAAGATGGCTACAATGATGTGCGTACTGAAACGCGCGCTTGTTATCAATGAGGTTTGGCGACTTTATGTGGTTTTCATGTACAATTGGAGGGTCGTCATATTTCCTGTGAGCAACCGATCATCAAGATCATGTGTGGTATTTACTGAGAGCGCGTCACAGGTCATATTAATGGCTGGTTCCATGGGTTCGTGAACCCCCGTTGTGTTTGACATGCTTGCCGACGTCATGTTAGGTGTCGCTTATGTATCTGTGCAGAAAGCCGGTTCGGTATTGACCTCTCTTATTATTTCAACATGGGTGCTCGAATTCACACTCAATTCGTTCATCACGGGGGCGATTGTGGTTCGTCTCTGGAAGATGGGTCAAACAATAGCGTCTTTGACGGGCACCTCAACCAATCGATTTGCGTCCTCAATATACCTCATGGTCGAATCGGGCAGCATAGTTGTGGTTCCCGCTGTCAGTGTGCTTGTACTCTTTGCATCCAATAGCCCTGCCGCGCAGAGCGCAGTCGACGTCGCTTGTCAGCTGGTTGTATGAGTCCACCTGTCATTCCTTCTGTTGCGTGCACTGAGTTGCTTTGTTTCGGCAGGTATTGACGCCACTCTCGATCGTCGTGCAGGTTGCGCAAACTGGTCGATATCGATATAGTATTTCACAAGGCGACCCCCCGAGAACGTTACACACAACACAGGACGAAATCACATTCCGAGCGGGGACCCCTCGAGACTCATGCCAGGATCTCCCACTTCATACTACGCCATCTACCTCGCTGAGATCTGCTCGCCGTGCTGATGTTTAATGATGTTTAATGAAATACCTTTATGGGCAGATTTTCCGTATTTTCCATCCCGTTCCTTCGTCGTGGTCCATGCTGGAAGTTGTCCGTGACCCGGGTGTCTGATGCGCGGAGCGGCCACAGCTATTTCTGCGCACTGGCAGCGGTCGCCCGTGGTGTGGATCATCACCAGAGTCTCTGGTGTGGTACGTCTTCCCGCATGGAGAGGGTTAGTCACGGTCCATGTATCAGGATTCTTCCCTGCTAAGTGCATGAAAAGTTGAAAATATGGTTGTCGGAGCCAGGTTCTGCCTGACTCGCGTGCTCAAGTGACGGTCCGGTTCGTTCAAAGTACCAAACTTCTTTCCTGGCAATGGCAACTCGGAGAATAGTAAGCACCGTATGGGTCTATCACCCATTGGGCGCCGAATGGAGTGTTCCATACTATGCTCGCCAACGGCCCACTCGTATCGATCCTGGTCACACAAATCATGCTGATAATTCGTCATCGACGAATGAACTGCGGGAGCCACGACAACTCGAACGCGTCTGCACTACAATAAGGTGAGAAGTGCCTGGGAAATTAACTGGCAGGAAAGTGCGGACCACCACATACTGTTCACGCACGTCGATCTCATCAGGTTTCGCTCTCCTTACGTCTCAAGCCTTCTTTGGTTACAAGTACAACCAGTTGCAGCAGACCAAACAGAAATACGATCCGAGCAACTGTACATCTTGCGACATGATGGTCTTTCTCTCTCATCTGGATCCTATACGCTGACGATCGTTCTCGCGTGTAGTCTCTATTACTTTCAAGGTTCGTGCTGTGCTCGCAAAAGGGTCTAGAGCAGGGTTGATTTGCGTCGTCATCGACCAAATCATGACCTACGAGGAGTCTGACGTGACAGCACAGCGCGCGCGGGCACACGCACATGGCAATCTTGGGCCCATCCTTGAAGCGTGTGCCGCCACGAATAGGTTCTGCGTGCCGCGTGTGTTCAACCGACCCGTACGTTCAACTCTCTCTCCTGTGACAAGTCGTCGTAGATAACAGCAGGCTCGCGTGGTCTGCCACCTGTTCGGATCGGTAATTTGACACTTCCTGAACCACCAACCTCGACCGTGTCTTTCCACCCGTTGGATCTGGTTCTCGCCTCGTCTCAACCGGCTGGGAGCAGAAGCTGAAGATGAACATTGGGGGCTACTTGATGTCAATGTCTATGCATATAATATAGGTGTTCGCCTTTGTGTCGAGATGGTACCAATCAACAGATGCGGAGGCGTTCGGCGCGGAGTGTATAAGTGTAACGTGTCGGTGCTACTACTGCTTCAAGATGTTTGACCGTTTATAGAGCTGAACGCAAGCGGACTACTGCGTTGGTCACGGAGTGTATGTGCATTGCATAAAGAAGGGGTCGCACCAGTACTGTTAGTTTGTCTCGAGAACCGAATAATATCGGATGATTTCGAGCAACCCAAGGAAAAGCAGCGATAGCGCGACGCGGGCGATTGTTGTCTGTTGTGCGAAATCCCAAAGGTAACGCTAGAAGGGGAGGAGAGGAGATTGGCAGGATGTTCTACACCGTCCGGAGCGCTTGACAAAAAGTAGTCTGTGCCCAGACGATTGCGTGGTAACATTATTCGACGGATTAGACCCCGGCTCGTCTTCAGTGATGATGATCTGACCTCTATCAAGATGCTGGACAATAGAACAAATCTGAGGTTGTTTATTCCGGCGGGAGCGGAAGTAGGGAGGCCAACCCAACCTGGCTCTCAGGCTCTGGATGCAGAGTCACTTGGCGTCGACCCGTAGGCTGCGGCCTGAGTGACTGTGCGACGCGACCAGCTCTCTGCACGGAACGTTACGGTTGAAACTTCAAGTTCCTAGGCCTCATATCATGTTTTAAGTCCCAAGTCAGAGCTTTACCTTCAAGTCTCGGCTCCTCGAACCTTGGTGCGTGAAGGGAGATTACGGACATCACTATATTCCTCGGAGCTGAATGTTTTATCTATTTTGTTCCTTGGTGATACGGCCCCTAGGCGGGATTGATGCACAAGTCGACCAGCCAGGGCCCCAGCGGAGGATGCAGTGGCAATTGACAATTCCCACAACGCTTCGGTTACCGCCGATGATCGGATGATTCGGATCAAGTGTCGTTGAAGTTCAACGCACGACCATCCGAGCTTCAGAACATAAGTATTACTATCCAAGTAATAGGACGCTTGTGTCACGTTGCGTCCTCCCTTCACTGGTTCGAGCGCTCAGGAGGAAGGCAGGTAACTATCTATTTCGTCATTTATACGGGGCACCAACTCGTGCATAATTTTACACTGATTGTAACGAATAGGGTTGGCGCTATCCCGCTTCGGGTGAGTTTTTCAAGGTTCCATTCAAAGTGCATGGCTGTAATACGGTGGCGTATCCCAAAATATGCTTTGATGAACGTGGTCATGGCACCTGACCATTGGTAAGTACTCATAGTTGTTCTTTATTTCCAGAGAACTCGTCCACACTGATCTTGGCACACGATTTGGGAATACTGAGGATGCCAATATGGTTGGAACGCAGCGTTATCCTGGACGACTCGGCGTTGTCAAGCAGTCATAGCAAGCACAGGAGGAATTACGTTACCGATACAACCAGGAATTACGTGCGGCGCAACACAGCTTGGAGCTCCACGTCTTCGCGCAGCATGTTAAATAGATGGCATCCAGTCATCTCTGTTCCATTGGTTGGGACAAGATGGCGACCGCTAATACTGCGCTTCCTCCCATGGGCAAAATATCCATGATCGGGATATGGATTGAGACTGTGTTGTACGGTATGTCTGGCGTTACCTTTGTTGTATATCTACTGCTGATACTCGCAATCTCGCAGGGGTCAAGTAGGTTCAAGTGGCTGCAACCCTCGGACGGTATTAATGAACTTGTAGCTGCGTCATGTACGGGCTATGCATGTTCATTCTCTTGCGTGAACGGAAGGCTGCTACTCTACGTTGGTGGGTCTGACGTCCGAGTCATCTCCCATGACTACCACATCACTGATGTGACATGCGATTGATAGGGTGCTCCTAGTGATGTGCACGATACTCTTCCTTCTCTGCACTATTCATGTCGGGGTGTCTCTACAACAATTACTTGATGCGTTCATCTATGCACCAGCTGACGTACCCGACTACTCCACGACGTATTGGCTCGACTACAGCACCACGCCTCGCGTGCTCAAGGACAGCCTGTATATCACAGTGGTAGGCAGAACTTTTGTGCTCGTATACCAAGTTGTGCTCAAGGGAACAGTAAAGGTGCTTGCCCAAAATTTGATTCTGGTGAGTCCAAGATTGCCACAACGATGCGTGTACTGAGACGCGCACTTGTTATCAATGAGATTTGGCGACTTTATGTGGTTTTCATGCATGACTGGAGGATCATCATGTTTCCTGTAGGCAACGAATCATCACGGTCATCTGTGGCATTTACTGAGAGCGACGTGTCATAGGTCATATTAACGGCTGGTTGTGTAGGTTCGTAAAACTTCAAGTTGCGTTTGACATGCTCCCAGACGTCTTGTTAGGTGCCGCCTATGCATCCTCGGCTGTATCTGCACTCCCGAACGATGCGTCATCCGGTTCGCTATCAACCTCTCTCCTTATATCAGGATGGGCATTAGGATTCGTTCTCAATGTGTTCGTCACGGGGGCAATCGTGACCCGTCTCTGGCGGATGGGTCAGTCACTGGCTTCATTGACGGCCACCCCAACCAATCGATTTTCGTCATCAATATACCTCATCGTTGAATCGGGTGCCATCACTGCGGTTGCCAGTCTCACCGTGATTGCACTCTTTGCATCGAGTAGCGCTGCCTCATTGAGCGGGCTCGACGTCATTTGTCAATTGGTTGTACGAGTCCACCTGCTCATTCCTTCTGTCGCGCGCACTGAGTTGTATCGCTTTGGCAGGTATTGACGCCACTCTTGATCGTCGTGCAGGTTGCGCAAACCGGTCAATATAGTATTCCCCAAGGCAATTCCTCGAAAACGCTCCACACGGCACAAGATAAAATCACATTCCGGGTGGGGATTCCTCGAGACTCATGCCAGGATCTACCACCTCATATTACCCCGTCTACCTCGCTGAGCTCTGCTCACTGTACTCACGTTTGATGATGTTTTATGAAATACCCTTATGTGCAGATTTTCTTTCATCGCGGTCTGTACTGGAAGTGGCCCGTAGCCCGGGTGTCTGATGTGCGGAGCGGCTACAGCTGTTTCCACGCAACAGTGGCCGCGGTATGGATCATCACCTAAGTGTGATAGTACGTCATTCTGCATGAAGAGGGTTAGTCCATGTATCGGGATTCTTCCTTGCTGAGCACATGAAAAGTCGAAGATACGGTTGTCGGAGCCAGGTTCTGCCTGACTCGCGCACTCAAATGACGGTCCGGTTCGTTCAAAGTACCAAACTTCTTTCCAGTGACAACCCGGAGAGAATAGTGGGCCCGCACGGGTCTATCACCCGATGGGCGACGGGCGGAACGTTCCATATGCTCGCCAACGGCCCGCGCGTCTCGATCCTGGTCACACAAATCATGCTGATAAATTGTCCATGAAGAATAATCGACATCATTCTACTACAGGATCTATAAAATTGGACACTAATGTTTCACCAGAACGGACTAACGTAGTCACTGAACTTGTGTACATCGCTGTGTTCACATGATTGAGCCTCGAACAATGTCTGGTTACAAAAGGGAACTGTCGATGTGAACGGGGCCAATCTCCGTTGTGCTCTTCTTTGGCAAGAGCAACATCCATCTATTCTGCTTGAGCTCGAGGCCCTTGTTACCAAAATACCTCTCGCTCTCAAAGCTCCAGTCATCGAGAGCCCGCACCCACTGACCTAAGCCATCGCAATACGCCTTGACATGTGAGTTCACCGGCTCTTCCCATTGGGGAAGAGCCGCCAAGGCGTCATGGAACCTTTCCGCAACTCCAAGAAGAAAGTCTTCGACCCACAGCATAGCGCCGTTCACGTCTGTATGGTGTTCGTTCATCACGCACGTTATTATGTTGTGGAGGTCATCTCCACGCAGTTGCTCGAGATTGTAGGAAAAGATGTCCTGCGAAGCGATCACGTTAGTACATGCAATATCCTCTCGTGAATATCACTGACGTTACAGAAAGCGACCATGTCAACAGCCGCCCACACGATCTCTTGCATGACTGGATGTGTCATCACTTCATCGGGGATGTCAAGTCCTAGCTCGATTATGGAAAACGAAGGCTTCACTCCGCTGGTACGACGTCGTGCATCGATATAGCTTTTGATATCAAGGACACGATGGTCCTTTTTGTCGATGGACTCCTGGACGACACCCTCAAGATATTCATCCATGCTCTGGATGAACCTCCTCTGCGAAACTGCGGTGGTATTCTGTATGGTCCGCTCCCAGAATCTATTGGCGAGTGGATCGTCTTGCAAACTCTCAAAGAAAATATCAAACACACTCACTGACACGCCACTTCTCCACCGATCCACTCTCCTTTCGGACGTGGCGTATGAGGATTCCTGAAAGCGTCCATGACTACGTCCTTTTGCTTACGGACCTCGGAGGGCGCCGACCTATCAGAATACTCGTCGAACACGAAGACAAAATGCATGAGATCACAACCAGCTCGAGCATGCTCTAAATAAGTGAGTGAGCAAATAATCTGATCAAGGTATCCGCGGCGACTCTACCTTTGCTCGCCATAGGGTAAGCTAAACAGGCGAGGAGGTCTATCAAACAAAATTAGTATATGGACAGAATACGACAGAAAGCACTCACTGAAGTCGCAGCGATTGAAGGCATCCTGTGCTTTGGGGCTAAAAGCTTGGAAGCTCGTTATCCAAGCATCAGCCTCCTTCTTGACCACGGCGTAATTTGGGTTAATGCGACGA
>JBBPRK010001249.1:0-13706 GCA_038093075.1 Boletus patriciae | reverse complement strand
GAAAAGAAACGAGGAACATCACTGCATCTCATCTCGCTGCTGCTCCCAGCACTCATCAGGAGGACCTCCAATCAGAGCTCTCAAAAGTTGATATAAAAGGCAAAAAAGGGTCCTTCGAAAAAGTTTTTCCCCGAAAACTGGTCAGGACTGGTCATAACCACTTTTCTGTTTCTCAGATGGGCCTCCCGACAACTGTCCTACTAGGGAGGCTCTATGAATCCTGTCGGAACTCGTCAATTTGGATTACGACAGCCTCGAAATCAGGCCAGAAGGGTGGAACAAGACGACTCGGAGCCAAAACGGTGTTGGTCGGTGTTCGATCACGAACCAGGATGCACCGTCGCGGGCAGTGTTCCAACTTCCCGTGACGTACAAGCTACGCGTAGTCTGGCGACCAACCGTCTATGAGGTGAACCCCGACGTGAACCGTTGATACGAGGGTTCACCTCATAGACGGTTGGTCACCAGACTAAATTACAAAGGTGAGCGCCATGACGCGTCACGACACGAATCGTTCGTCGCCACGCCACAGGGGGGCGTGGGCGGGCCCAGCAAGGGGCACCTTTCAAGTTGCCGATGCTGTGGACCACCCCAGAGTGGTGACCACAATCCACGCGGAGGAAACGAACGCGATGACGGCGGTGCCCTTCGGGCCCGAAATGACGATTACCGTCACCAAGGCGAAGAACGGCATCCTAGATGATGGTCAATCAAATATGCACCCCTGCACGAGCAGCGTACAAGGCATCCTTGCAGTAGTAACTAGTTCCAACCCTACATTCCTCCTGGTTTCAATGGCTGTTTGAGCAGTTGTCACATGGGTGAAATATAGGCGTTGAAAATTGTTTAAAATAGGAGGCGTAGGTAGTGGTGTTTGTTAGAATGGTTGCACTGCTTTGGGCCACAAAGAATCTGATTAGATCCGGAACTTACCGAAACACTACCTCATTGATCGAATCTGTTGCCAGAAGGTGGACGAACCTCGCGATGTAATGCTTCAAAACCTGTCCTAAATATTTGATGGGTTGACATTTTGCTGATCTTGAAGTATTGCCTCGTCGGATGTTCGCTCCGGGTCTTCGAGCTCAATAGCAGGTTCGATCGGTTTTGATAGATCAATATTTTTTGTGTAGTGGCCATGTCAAAGGGTGATCTCGTCATGACCTGATCTCCAAGCGGGATGTGCCATCCGTGAGCACTATTTGCGAAGACATCAGAATCGTTCACACAAGCGACTCGGAGTATGAAAGCTCAACTAGTATCGGTAATAATAGGATGATGCACCCTCAGGCTCCGACGGCTTGAACGTAACGAACTCGTCTGTCGGGGTTTTGTCTACGCGACGTATTCATATCCACGGCTGGAAACAAAAGAGAGACCGACTCACACTGTGCCGGTGTTTCACATCGTCCAGTCGCTGAGCTTCACCGTCACAGAAGTGGCGCAGCATGCCACCTCACACGCCTGTCCTTTCCTCGAACAACTCCGCTCCCTGTGTACTGGCGGGTACGAGTTTCCTGTTAACTGCGGCTCCCACGGACAAGATGGGGTTCGGATTTTCAACGCATCGACTCACTTGACGCCACAGATGCGACCGACAATTCTGCACGATCGTAGCCGATGTGCTGCCCCGAACCAACTTGCACGTCGTTTGGCGGGTGCAAGGGGCACGGAGCAGTGGTTGCTCCCGTTCGTGCCCGAATTGAAAGCAACGAGTGTGTACAAGGGAGAGCGTTTGGGGGACTGAAAACCCGGGCATGTCACATCAGAACACGGGGAGCGCTACCCGGTTACCCGTTCAGTTCGCCAGAGGATGCTGAGTCTGTGCGATCCTCGCCATGTTTCGTATCGCGATCGCGCTTGGTACTGACCGCAACAAAGTATGGGGTGGGTGAGTGCGAGACAGAACTGGGGACCCTCACGAATGCAAAGTCGAAGCAGTGACTGCACTGGCGCAGGTGTGTTACGAGGGTATAAGGAAGCACTAGCACCGGGCGTAGGAGAGAGGTCCACTTGAGAAGGCCGTGCCAACGGCGGAGGTTTGGAGTCCCAGCCTATCTGCTTCCGTGCTCGCATGAATAATCAATTCATAGATAGTGCTAGTGGAGCACAAACTTAAAACTAGCATGCTCCGACTTAAATTCAAATGTTTCGCCTCCCTGCATGTTCATGAGCCGCGGGTAACAGGAGGGTAAATTAGAGGCTCCACCGTGTACGCAGCTACTTAATTCGGTTTGAAGATTTCGCTCTGAAGATATGTTTCGTGATGGCGGCCCGCTCTGACCCGCTGAGCCGTCCAATTCAACTGGGACTTCCAGCGCGCTTTCATGATCACGATCAAGATCGCAACACCTTAGCGGTGACAGCTGTCGTTTTGTTTAACAACCCCGACTAGGAACACTGAATTGAATTAGAGATTAAGTGTACGCCGACGCCACGGAGCGTACCGTGATATCCCGCCGTAGATTGGGCATCCCGGGCTCAAGCTGATGGTTGTGAACATTGATCATGATGCCCGATCATAATCTGCAACATGCCAATGGAGATTTGTGCCAACGTTGACAGACAGTACCTATGTTTCTGTCCTCTTCCCCCGTTCCTTCACGTATGATCGTCCAACGACGGAGTGAGGAGGAACCGTGGACTTGAACCTGCCGACGGGGTGGGGACAAGTATGAGCGCTTGAGCCATACGCCGTCGCCGCATCGCCGCCACACAAATTGCTCCCTGAACCAAACACTTGGGTGATCAGACGATCATCGGACGTGCACGAAGCGCTGATATGTGGATATGTTCTCCAAGTTCCTGCGTAAATGATAGGGAAGAATCGATGTGCCACGAGTCTATTGTGCGGCCAGTTGCCCCTGTCGAGCTGCGCTTCATGATGCCGGATTTGCGGTGTGCCGACGGTGACCGACGGAGAGGCTGGTCTCCATGGTCCGCCGCATTAGGAGCCCAAAACAAATCATGTGACCCGATGCGGCGGAGGATGCTACGCTTACTGCTCCAGGATCTTTTTTTTGCCTGTCATACAAGTTCACAGCATGTTAATTTTGATTCCGAGTGCCCTCCAGTTTCGCAGGGATGGGATAGGCTGTGAAAGTCTTATCAGACAGGACGAACAGGACCCAGGTCTGGAAGACTGGAACGAACCACGCAGCTTGTTACGCTTCACCCGTGATTTTCGTCTGGATGGCAGCGGAGTTACATATCTGTTAATCTGCAAAGACATAACTTAAATACCTTCGGCAAATGTCATGTGAGGGAGGGTGATGATTTTAGCTGAAAACCATTTGTCAAGAACTAGGCACACTGATTTTGATTGCAGCCGACGCAACCCCCCCTATATCTGCATCCATACCCGAGTCCTGTCGGCCTAGACTACAAAGTCCAGAGTGACGACTTATCCATACTTTTAGTTTTTTTATGTCGCAAGAAGGAAAGGAGATTACCTTTCAGTGGTTAGACGAAGTGGTATTGTTACACCGTAAACCCCAGTGTTACGCTGATCAGCATTTGCTGAAAGTGCCTAAAAACGTTATCGCTTGGTGACTTCTTTCTTTGTGCTAGGAAAATGCACTGTCGCGATGATCGCACGACAGTTGGTACTAGAGAAGCCCTAAGATCGAGAGCGTCCACAACAGCAACTGAGATCGTCTGTAACTAATAATAAGATACCTCAATAGATATGATCGTTACCTGTGTGTGGCGTTTGGCTAGAATCTCGAACTTACAGTCAAGCGCAGTATCGTCCCTGCAATCAAAAGGTTGAAACCTTGGATAGTGCAAGGACAGCACCACCATGACCCGATCTGGTCGAGGTTATTCTCATGCATTTCTTCAAGAAGCAACGTCACGTTCGCCAGACCACATAAGGGGAACTTGTGGTTGAGTGCAGACATCGCATAAGCACTTGGCGAAATTGCATCGTGGGTACGAGCGAGCCCGGAAATGATTAAGATTTCATTCTTGAGAATCGTTTCTAGAGTAACGTATGGTGTTCCTGTCCTGTCTGTCCTTTGATCGGACGATGCGTTGAAAATTTCATCACCAGGTCCACTGACTCGGTGTTCAGCATGTGATTGGCCCAGGCGCTGGAGTCTCAGGCCTGATTGCACTTGACGGAGTAGCTCGAGCGAAACGCGGAGAATTAAGCCAGCATCATCGCAGGGCGCAACCTGAAACACGTCCTGACGTTGAACCAACGTCCAAAACAACAGGCCGAATTAACGCTGAACTTTAACGAGGGACAACAGACAACCAACAGCGCGCACCACATGTACCAACTCCGCCGCTGGAGGCCAATTTAGTTAGATGAACGGCGGGGGAGGTGGATATTACCAGCGCGTTAACGCGGCGATTAGTTCTCATAGTCAAAACTTAAAAGTGGTGTGAGAGGTCTCCCGAGTAACGGTGCAAAAAGAGCAGGGGGTTCGTGACGTGCTACGCCGAGCGGGGGATATCGGGGCGTCGGTTAGACCATTTATCAACGCACCTGCCGAACAACGTCGCTTGGTACCGATGGGCTATCATGGGCAAGTCTCAAATGCTTATCGGTTGACTTAGGGGGTAAGGGTCTTTGCTCGTCCACGTTCATGAGTAATTGAATTGGGGGCTGTCCAGTGACACGATGCGTGATGTCACGGGCAGATACGGATTCGGCATCGTATTCATGACGCAGCTACACAGGACCAGATAAAAGGATACTCCGATGGGGAAGCGTCCTGAGATTGGTAACTTGAACGAGAGTGTGAGAGATTCTAATTTAAAGTTACTCGAACTCATGCAAGGGAGATGGCAAGGCTGAGATAGTTGGTCCTGATATTTCGGCAGGGCGGCGAACTATTGGGTGAGTTCTTGAGCGAATTAAACTCTACAAGGTGCAAGATACTCACAGGCGATCTTGTCGAGGGCAACGCACGTGAGCAAAGTCGTGCCCTGTTATGTACAACCGTCGCCCGACCAGCACGGTCGTCGGTCACTCGCCAAAGTTTGTCAGACAGCCACAGCTCTTAGGCGTTACACCGGCCTTGTTGCAAACGAGTGTGAATGATGCGGAGATGAGTTGCAAATCGCCGTCTTTCCTCTTCAGTGAAAAGACAGGGATAATACAGTCAAGTCAATTGCCATCGGAATGGTTGGGACACAAGTACATGGGGCGAGTATTGTCTCGCAGGTGGGTGGATCGAACTGAGTGAAACATTCAATAGGTGGGAAGAATACACCTGATTATGTAATCCAAGGTTGGTTCGTTCGGCGCTGTGTCCAACGTTGTCCAAGCCCAACGTGCAGGCTTTAGGTTGAGGAACCATGCCCATCAAGTATCTCGAAAGTGCGCCTGAGCCGCAATTCTTGTTTTTTTGAGGGGTCCACGAATGACTGACGGCACGTTTGTTTGCAGATTACCTCGCCGAGCGGAAGCACTTGCAAACGTTTTCTCTGAGCGTCTTGTCAGACTCGCGTCTCGGGATTGATGCGTCCTATTACTTGCAACAGCTCACCGATAACCCACCTTCACGCGAGCCCCTTCTCGCCGCCACAGGTGGTCTTCCTCTCGCTCTAACCCAACGCATCGAAGCCGATCTTCGTGCCCTCGAAAAACTCCACATAAAGCCAGTCTTTGTCTTTCCTGGATTGCTTCCTGCCAAGCGGTGGAAACAATACCAACACCACGCCGAATACAACGAAGCTTGCAGAGACAGGAGAGAGGCATGGGCTAAATATGAAGCCGGCCAGGAGGAGGCCGCCATCAAGTTATTTGAAAGCCGTAGTGGTCTTGCTCAATGGGATCTCTGGCGCTCAGTTCTTCGTATGTTTAGGCATCGAAATGTCGAGTTTCTTGTTGCGCCATACGTCGCTTGGGCACAGGTGTGTTATCGCGTGCACAGCTTTCCACGCCTTAAGCTCACCCCACTTCAAGTTGATCTATCTCCTCCGACACCCCAAATCATATATCCATGCAATCTATGGTCCAACCGATACTTTGCTGTATCCCGGGGTGGATAAATTGATCACCTCTCTTGATCTCACTTCCAACACACCGTCGTTCAGCTTTACCTCGAAGCGCGCCATCTTGACTGACCTCGGGGTCAGCGAAGATCAATTCCTCGACATTGGAATTTTGGTCGGCTTTGAACACTCTCCGACCTTTCCCCCCAACATGCACGACCAAGCACTCAAGGCCACGGTCGACATGGTCAAGTACTACAAGTCTGGGCACGCCGCCGTGACCGCGTTTGCAGAACACCAAGGTGTCAAATCAACGCAATACGCGGATCAGTATGCTCGGACGCGTTCCATGATCAAGTATTCTCTGATATTCTCGTCGGAAGGGACTGTCGCACCGCTTCCTCTCGTCGTCACCACGCCTCCTACCCACGGACACCCGAATCACCATCCCCACCATCCGACCGCAGCGGACATTCCCTCGGACTTACACGAGATCTTTACTCACCGACTGCCGGACGAAGTCTATTTCTATCTGTCCCGAGGTCTGTTGGGTCCTCAGGCGCTCGTTTGGTTGACGAGCGGTCAGATTGTTGAACCACCACCCCTTGACAATGGCGAAACCACCGAGTATAAGCGATTCGTCAAGGAAGTCATTACCGACGGGCAAACTGGTCCACGCGCGACGGCACTTGCGCTGATAAGCAGCGTGGCACACACATTCTGGAACAACCGAAAAGTGACGGGTAATTTCTGGTTCGAGAATCCCGCTCCCCACGGACAGAAACCTATACAACATAATTCGCCACAGACAGTGCAACTCGCAGAACGTGTGGCGGGCTGGAACGTTAGCTATGCGATCGTGGAGGAAGAACTGAGGCGACAGAACGTGGGTAGTTCCTTGATGCTGTCGCGCTTAACGCTGACTGTCATGCGATGTTATCTAGTCGTCGACGATCGATTTCGCGTTATGCCTGGGTGCGACTGCATCGGAAAAACTTGCACTGCGGACCAAGGGAAAGACAAATCTACCGAATGGTCAGCTGGACAAAAAAGATGAGGTTGTCGCCAACGTTGTTTGGCGATTCCTTGAATTGAGAGGGTGAGTGGCGGTTCTCCGGATGGGTAGGTGCACACGAACCGATAATTTGGAACTGCAGGTTCCTGTTGAACTCGCACCTGCACTCCCCGCTGGCAAGAGCGATGTACACGGCAATCAAACCAGCGCGTCTGAACGACAAGTTCCAAGAGCCACTATATCTATTCCTGGAGCTAGTGAGAGCGGGAGTGATGCACGGGCACTTGTGGTCGGGCCGGGCTTTCAGTGGGGGGCCAAGTTTCGGTACTGGTAAGAGGAAACTCTGACGGTGATTGGCTGACATGTCTGAACCTGTTGATTGCAGACGATGAGAAATCGTGTATGCTCCTCGTGATGAGGGTGTTGAGCATCGTACCTTTGAACTTTAAGGTGAGTGAAGTGATGATATGGAACGTGCCTTTTAGGTGTTTGACCCTGACGGGACGTGTATTACAGCCGGTACCATGGTCCGCTCCGTTGTCACGTGAACTGCTGGTGTTCAACTCGTTTGTGCGATCGCTGACACGGGCACTGCGCACGTTGCTCGAAGTGACGACGTTGAACATGCTGCTTCGGAACGACGCGCGGAGGGCGCGGGATGATTTGCTTGATATCACGATGTCGCTTCCCTTTCAAGCGGAGGTGAACACTGGATTTGGGGTGCTTGCCAAGGTGTACTTGGACACACTAACGCACCTGAACAACCAAACGAGGGTGCGAGACCCGAACGCAGAAGGGGTGAAGGAATGCAAGCAAATGGCGCTCGAGATCTGCGAAGAGACGTTCCCAGGGGTGAAGCTACCCAAAGAGGAAGTGGAACGAGGATTCCGATTCTGGGACATCGTAAGCAGATATGATGGCTGGTATAGGACTTGAGGCTGACATGTGTTGGATGTTTGCAGGCGTTGACTGCCATGAGGCAGCTTCACTCGGAGGGTGCGGTGTTGCGCGAGTTGATTGACCAGTTTGAGGCGGCAGAGGCCTGGCTCGCACCGATGCGACCTTGACGGCAGATCACACAGGGTCAGGCGGGATAAAAAATGTTTTTTTTACTGTTTATCTCGGGAAGCATGACAGTGTCTTGGCGTAGTTGCTTCAGTTGGATCCGAAACGCACTATTGGTGGGATGCAAGAATGGACGTGAAGTATCAGAATGGAGTTGGATGGGAAAACGCGAGGAAGTAGGGAGGGAATGGCATCCGAAAGAGGGAATATCGATGTCTATGATACGACACGTGACTTTATTCGGAGCGTGGATATTTCGAATTCCGAAGTGCGAGCGTCGAATGGATCTGAGATCTGATCGTGGGCCAGAAAAGGGAATTTTGCCGCCATCTCGCTGTTTATCGCATGGATCTCCAGAAGCTTCGCAGGGGGGGTGAGCTTTCGACAGTTGCTGGCTCGCGTGGCAGATACCGCCGTTTATAAATTCGACCGCCTCCTTGCCCGTCTCCCCCCAGATGCCCGCTATCATGTTCCACCCCTCCTCCGCCTCCGCCTCCTCCTTTGTGCACATGCTCGACTGCGACCCACTCAAGCCGGGCACGGGCCACCTCTACCTCTGCCAGCCCCACACCATCCAGATCATCCAGCTCGTGGAGGCGACCCCCCCTCCACGCTGCATATCCTCCGTCATACACTCTTCTTCCGCCGGCTCCTCCTCGGCTTCCTCCTGTCCCTCCACATCCGACTCCGACGAGCACTGCTCCTCCTATTGCTCCTCCATCGTCACCCCAGACGACTCCTCCCACCACCGCGAGCCCGTCCCGTGGACAGATGACACGTACAACACGCGCATGAAGCGCGTGCACGCCTGGAGAGACGCCTTTGTCAAGGCGACCTGCGCACGCTCCGGTACGCCAATATCCCTCGTGCCGCCTTCGCCCTCTCACGCGCCCCAAGACACACGGACGCCATCCCTCAAACGAAAGTCGAATCCTCAGCAGACAGATGATGACTCTGTGCGTCCTTCTCGCTTCCACTCTGCCACACGCCGCTCATACCACCCGCAGGTCTCACATGCCTCAAAACGCTCGCGCGATGGCCACAGCATATCGCGGCTCACAGGACACCCTTGTCCCGCCTGTGATACCCTCTTCCCATCCCTCGCAAGTCTGCGAAAACACGGTCTCGCACCAAACATCCCTGAAGCATGTCATGTCGCAGTCAAATACAAATTTGAATGACCCCCCGCACTTTGCCCTGCTTGTCTCTTGTCACTTGACGATCACGATCACACCATTCGCATTGTTGTACGATAACTCACGACTATTTTACACCTGGCTACCGTACATACTGTGTACCACGGGCCGGTCGCGTCACCTGAGGGTTGCATTTTATCGCTTGTACATTATCTGATCCTATAGTTCACCTTAATTATACCATATTAATCCACTATTTCCCCCGCTTCCCCATAAGAGTCGAGGGTCGCTACATTCAGTTGGCACGCCTCGCGGGACACTGCCCGCACACAACCGTCGGCTTGGCCGAGTATGATCCAGGCCAACCAGCAACAATCACTGCCTATGAGCACTGGCAGTCACTACAACTGCGCCACACATCCAGCCATCTGCATCCGGGGTGACATGGGAAAGCCAGCAGAGTTCGTACAGTATTTTGCTGTGGGAGAGAGCGGAACTTCGCACATGCCGCCAGGCTTCTCTTTTCTTTATCCTCCCTCCCACGGCCAGTACGGGCTTACCAAGGGGTTGCCCGACCTGATGGAGTCCCAACCGTGTACTTTCTATACCTGCTGATCTCTCCCCGGTGATCACTTTGAGCGCGCACGTCCTTGGCCAAAACGGCTCCGACGTGGCAATGTGGCTCACCGCCTTTGCGATAGCGTTGACCGTCGAGCGTCTCCCTTTCCCCACATGCGTGCGACCTATTCGGTAACACCCAGGTCCGAGACCGGGAAGTTGGCAGTTTACATCGAACTCACGGCTGCCGTAACGGGTTTCTGAACTCTAGTCTCATCTTGGCCCTGGGGTGGATCCCGCGCGCGTTCGCCATCACACACACATACACACATCGGTGGTACGTCGCCGTTCATTTTGTTCGTCTGCTTCTAGTTAATACCGTCGATTGAGTCGTGCGTATTCGGTTCGAGTTGCACCCACGCGTGAACGATCATATTGTGCGAAAGGACCCGTTGCGATGCGGCATATTTTTTTCCACGACGCCCGAAGGTTCTTATCGTGATTGCTTCCAGGTAACAGAACGAACCTAAGTATAGAGTAATTTTATCGACATTTTTTTTCCCGACAAGTCAATTGAGCATGTGATGCCATGGATCCGAATAACGTCCACCTGAGCCACGATCGGTTCTGCATTTTACAGACCAGGGGATTCCACAGCCAAACGGACCGAGGTACATAATGATGTCCCTTGGCTGATCGCCGTGGTGTGAGAGCGTGCGCTGATGCAGCTCAAGCTCTGTGAGAAGAACGTAGGTGTGATGAAACTTGTCAACTCCACCAAAAGGGTTGTGGTTGACAGGAAAAGCCCGTCAGGTCACTGGTCCTCGCTCGTGTTCTTTCCCCATTCTGCTCCGACCGCGTCGTCCGAGGTGTCCCAACTGACGAACGCGGGGCTGCCGCTTCTGCATTCCCAGCGTTTGTGGGGACGAGTTGCCATTCCGTGTGTGTGCGTTGGCGGAACTCTGTTGGCACACGTACACGATCAGGACCAGGCTTTGCCAATCGTCTGCACCCACACCCACGAGCGCTCGTCGTTTCTTCTACGACCTCCTTGCGATCCGAAGCGTTTCTTATTATAGTGACAGACGATTACAGCAATCGCTCCACTTCTTTCCCTCTGATCGTTGGAGAAAATAGATCCATTCCCCCATCCGAACTAGCCCTCCTTTTTACATGACGTCGGTTCTGCGATCTATTCCGAGGATGGTTCCAATACGTACGGCGAGTTTCCATGAACGTGGACACGAACCGCAGCACCGTGCACCGATATTCATGAAAGCCAATACGGGCTCGCGGGTGGGAGTGCACGTCTTCTCTTGTTTCACATGTATAGACCACTAAATTTGTTCGACGACGAGTCTTCCTTTCGTTACGAACGCCAGCTCCGCTCCTTTGCACCTCCATTCCGTCCAATTCCCCAAGGTCGCCGAAACCTTGGAGCTGCGCTCCAAGCATAGTTTCGCCGACGGCATGGCGCGCGTGCGATCATGTGCACCGCCCCGCGACGTGAACACCAGCCACCCTCAAAGGTAATCAGCGGATATGATCATTTAATGTGGCAGAGCTTGATGGACCCCATGGCAGCTGCGTCGTGTGGGGGGGCCAGAGCAGTGACGACGTGGGTGCCTCGAGGCGAGGGGCGGGACGCCATCCGCCTTGTTCTCTGTTTCTTTTGGGCCGTGCGCGTGGTCCGTCTCGAGTCCTTGAAAAAGGTCGGATGACCGCGGTGCTCCGAGATTCGCATCCTCCGCCCCACGTACACTTTGGAATGCGGCAACTTGGGGGAGCGAGCGCCTACTGCCAGGCGCCAGGACGACGGTCCACTCACGAACCCACACGTTGACCGAATCCCATGTGACTGGGTCTCGGGCATCATGGGCGAGGCGTGCAAATGTGGTCGTCATTGCCGTTATCGCCGTCGTCGCAAGGCGTTAGCGTTATCGTGCACCTTGTTTTGTTCGTCATGCAACGATGTGTTGCTGCTCTCGGATCTCCAACCTCGTTTCCAGATAGGGTTTCCCGGATCTCAGTCCTCTTTGTTTCTTGGAGCATGCTCAGGTTAGGCGCGGTGCCCCGACCTTCCATGGCACTGTGGCTAAACTTGCACAAACAATCACGTGTGGCGCGACATGGAGGCCCAAAACGGATCTTAGCAGACGCTGCAAAAATGGAACAGAGTTTCATTTACAAGTCCGTGGTTAGGTGGGCTGGTGGAAATCTACTCACGCATAGAGTTTAGAATCCTATGCCTGGGAGTCCGTCTTCAAGTCCATTCCCATTTCGCCTGAGAGCCGGTGAATAGCAAGGATGCACGGGATGGGGTCCCATTGGATGGTATAACCTTGGCTAGGATAAGAAAGGGCACGGTCTTTCACCAGAACCTCCTAGCTATTCTTGGGCGGTAGAGTCTCGTCCCTGGGCGATCACCGGCACATTGACCGCTGAATTTGGCGTGCACGCACACCGTCATAGCGGAGTTTGATGGCAAAGTGCTTTGTTGACTTGTCCAATTCTTTGAATGTGAATGTACAGGATCTTTCTGAATCCCACGTAACTGGTTTTTGGGCCAAACTGGCGGATTCGTTTCAGGATACGCCACTATCTAATGGAGGCGTATTGTCCCGTGCGTTCACACGACGGGCTCGCAACGTGCATCGAAGGGTGGAAGGTGCCTTCATATGATGAGGTAGCGGTATTCCCTTGGTGGAAATTCATGTCGAAAATCCGAGAGGATGCTCTCCATTTGTGTAGATTGATCAGTGTGTTGGGTGCGGGTAACACGGGAACCTGCCAGTGAGTTCTGGTTAACGGACGATAGAACGACCCTGATCAAGATAAAGAAAACAACCTTGGGGTAACCACATAGGCAAAATGGTTCGACAGTTGCCCACAATCCTAGCGGTGATAAGACAAGACAAGATGAACGTCGGTGGTGTTAGTGTACGAGCCCCTGGCCCCAGGGCCAGCATTTTTTTTCCACTGCCCTCCCGTAAGTTACTAGATCGGATCAGAAGTCGACACAATTTGGTCAAAACGAGTTCGACAACTCCTTTGAAATCCTGCATTTTTACCCACGATGCGCCTTCATATCGCGGCATTGATGAAATTCCTGTGTGCGTGCGTGTGTGAGGATCATACATACATAGCGACAGCATGGCTGACGGGACTTGCTCAACCTTTCCGTGGTTCTTGTTCCAATTTGGGCACCATTACCTGCATTCTGGCCAAAAATATGCCCAACGGAGTGAGGGTGGTCAGGTCAGGTCTGCGATACGGCGTCGTGAGGGGTGCACGTTGTTGATGGCGTTCAAGGGCGGTGGTGCGCACGATGTTGGTGCGAGCATGGAAGCGGAGTCAAGCCGTATCTGGAGGGGCCTTCGATATGTCATGATTTCTTTTCTTTGGTGTTGACTGGATTGTCCCGTGCGATTCGGAAGCGGCCCCTTTGCTAACGTCAAGCGCGCAATGGGCTTCTCGGGGTGTTTGGGCGCAATACGACGGCCCCTAGAAAGAATACCATGGGATTGTGGCTACCTTGGACGTCGTGCAAACTTATGCTCGGCGTCGTAGCCTGTGATTGAGATGTTTTCCGTTTTTGAAGCCCGCCATGTAGCGAGCTGCTCCACTCATTGAGGTTTCGGTCAGCCACCACCCCAACGATGCCACATGGCAAGAGCCCAAGACACCCCGCCCAAATTCTTCCTCTCAAGGTGTCTGATACGAGACCCGCTTCGACCTCACGCCTCCCCAGACGGTGCTGTCGGTTACTCACCATCCTATTCTTGTCTTTCTGGGCCCTAGTCTGGTTCTACAACCGCCACACCCGGGAGGATTCGCCGGCGAGTGAAGAAATCACCGCAGATCACTCCTTACCTCCGCTTTACGAAGCCTACCACGACTACGAACGACACCTACCACAGAACAACCTTTCGTTACCTTTCCCAGAGGGTCGAGATGCGAAATTTTTCTGGGCACCCAATCAC
>JBBPRK010001248.1:0-13707 GCA_038093075.1 Boletus patriciae | reverse complement strand
CATCTATTCCTGGACGAGCCTAAGACTTCAGCTTTGCAGCCGCATCACACGCTAACCACATTCGATGCCTCTTCTCGACACAAGGTAAGCACCGGAAATGATCCCGGGTCGAATGTCCATGATTCATGACCGCTGAATCAGAATGCCGTGCTCCAACGTGAGTCAATTCGTTCCAGCATGAGCTCAGATCAGGCAGTGCTCAATAATACTTTGCAGTCCGACCCTGTGATAGCGCATGATGTGACATGCGCGGAATCGAACACCGGCTCGTTGTTCGGAGCCGCGGGTTCCCGTCTTATGAACGGGAACGCCGCTTCAGAGATGAATACGGTCGAGACCGCGGTCAACATTTCTTCGGCGCACCGTCCGCCTTTCTCTTCAATTCCGGCCCTTCAGTGCCAACTGGGCAGTTCTTGCCAGTGTCCCACGGAAAAGCGACGTTATCACCTACGATGAGTTGATTCATCGGTCTTTCATTCCGCGCCTCCTACCGCTTCGCCCACAACTCCGTAGCTTCTTTCGAGGAATGTCTCCTCGGCGTCCTCAGATTAGTCGAGGGACTCCACTGTGTTCGTTGTAGCGGAGGGTCCGTACAGCATAGGCGGAGATTCTGTCCTCTAACAGAGATCGTGGAACTCGGGGAGACTCTGGTGCCTCCCGGACACGCGCACGCCGTCGTGTACGAGGCTCACACGTCGGGAATATGTGGGCCCAACGGCACTGGGTATGTATGTCTCTCGATCGGGTTTGAACGATCGTGTTCATACTAAGGTCTACATGCTTAGCAAAGGGTGAGGATTTCACGGAGGTATGCTGCTCGTCTTTGGAACATGCGTTTAGGAAATAACCCCAATGTTGGTCTTGTTTCATGGCCGTCGTGTTGAGCTCACCTACATCAAGGACTGCTTGGCTAATTTCACAAATAGTATCATGTTCTCGATGAAACAACGGAAATCGTTCAGGGCGTGTCGGGTCGGCATCTGCCTCAGATAATGTACCCTGGCTCGGAGAGCTCAGTGAGAATGCTTCTCACAGGCAGTTTCGCCTGCACCGATCACGTGACAACCACGACGTCCCACAAGGCACCAAGACGAAGGATCGATGTATCCGCGGACGAGCAGATCACTGTCACGTGGAGGATCTGACTGCGCGCGAAGAGATGCGATGACAAGTCGTGTCTGCGGGACTTGCAAATGTCCGCCGCCACTCGATGGAAGGGCTTGGCGCACAGCGTAGATCGTCACAGGGAGTTCCCCCATCGCGCCCCGGATCATGCATCGTCGCATTGCGTCCCTGTCCGCGTCGCTCGCCCGGACGACGGTATCAATGGCGATGTAGGGAAGGCACCGGGCTCCTCGGTATTTTTGCAGGTAAGGTTGGAGTTGACGTGTGGTGTTGGTGTTTCGGCCGACTCGGCGTGGCGTTGTTTCCCAGGACTGGTCTCGGACGACCGCGCGGTTACCGGTCCATCAGAACGATGAGGCGGTCGCAGCACCCCTGCTGCATGTCCAGCCGAATGCGAGGAAGTCCGTGGACTGTAATTGTACAACGTGTGGACGTGCAAGAGCTAAAGGTGGTGCTGGATCGGGGACGGGGTACGGTCTTGCAGCCGGCACAACCACCCGCGATTACATAATAGTGTGGGTGTATCGGAGCGTCGTCGATTACGCCAGCCCAAGCTATTCATCGTCGCTCTCCTCGTTATCAACCATCAACTGCCGTTCGTCCCACTGCGGGCACTCGCACGTCTTCCATAGCGCACGACAGAGGTAACAAAATTCGGTTTGACATCGGCAAGTCGTGTGGAAGCAGCCTACGTGGAGCTCGATCATGTGTGAACAGCCTGGGCAGCGGGCCCAGCCAGAGGCACGGCTGAGCTGGAGGACTTGGTCGGCCCCTGCATCGGGACGACAGACGTGCGTCCGATCGCCGCTGTGCTGCTCGCGGCACTTGCCGCATGTCCGCCTACGACACCCCAGTGCAGGGCAGGTATACACCCGACCGCCGAAAACACCATCTGAGATGGGTCCTAGAAAGCGGCTGCATGTAGGAGAGGAACAATACACGCGTTTGAGGGTGCTAAACTCGAGCTTCTTTTGTTGGAACGTCGTAATGAGCGTTCGTGGGAGGTGGGGCCGAACCCGAGCAAAAGGGAGATTCTGCCCACAGCAGCGAGGAGGAAAGAGTGTTTCGTCTCGGGTCGCAGACTGAAATAGGTCTGTTGTGCAGCCAATGTCGTAGTAGTGACCACAGGGAGCGCGGATCTCCACGCCATGGATCGGGTCCTGGCAGACGACGCAGTCATGGCCAGTCGGACTGCCAGCAGTGACGGCTCTCGTTAAAAAGGTAGATCAAAAAGATCTAGAGGTGGACGCACCGATGAACTGGCACAGTGACACGTACTCGGCGCGTCAGCACCGTGACTGGTTTTGGGCCAAATAGCCGACTTGTCAAGAAAGAGAACCAACTTCTTCGCGGGAGAAATCGCGCGATGCGGTTTCTAAATGGTAGGCAAATCGAGCCGGCATCCGAGCATGGACCATACTGCTCCTACCTGACAGACCGCACTCCACGGTGTTGCTGACCGTTTTCTTCAGTTCCTGTTCTTTAGCGTGCCTTCTTCAAGTGATTTTTTGAACGGAGGTAAGAAGCGCGCTTACCCTTCGTCCTCTTCATCCGAGTCGGTAGTTTCTTCAGTTTCTGTCCTGTTCTTCTTCAAGTGATTGTGAATAGAGGCAACAAGCGCGCTTACCTAGGCCTGGCATCTTCTTCATCGGTAGTTTCTTCAGTGTCTGTCCTTTGGTGTGTACTTCTTCAAGTGATTTTGAACGTGGGTGGCAAATGCGCTTACCCGATGTCCTCTCCGTCAGCGACCCGTTGTGCCAAAACCCTATCTTCGTTTATACCAGCCAGCTCCTGAACTTGCTGCAGCAAAGTAATCATCGCGACGTCATGATCCGATAACGGGTGGCCATGCTGCATTCTCTGCGCAAAAATCGTCTGGAGCTCGTCCATCTCGTCGGGACTGAGACTGTCCACGAGTCCCAGCAAGTCCTCTTCGTAAGTACTTTCAACTCTCTCCCTTCGTACGAATCGCCCGATTGAGATTCGGGAACTTGGGCCAGCGACGTTCATGGGAGGGAGGACAAAGTGGAGATAGACGCCAATAGTGATGCCCTCCTTTTGTATGGCCGTAATCCCGGCCCCATTTCACGCAGGGGTTCGATAGCAAATGGCAGTGCCCGATGCCACGCCGAGTATTAGTGTCTGTGCGGAGCTTCTAAGTGATTATCTATGGCTGTGCTCAGCTAGTAAGCTTCAACCAAATCGGATCTCGTCATAAAAGTAGACAACAGCTCGGCACGGCTGCCTCATGCCTCGTTATTGGTAAGGGGTGATGGTGAGTGGTCACGAACTTGGAGGGCTTGACGATCTGATCATTGGCACGACTCGGAGGACTACCGGCGTGGTGGGAATAGCCGGCTTATATATACTAGGATGATGTTCTTCAAGGCATTTGCTGTGTTGGTACTGCTTTTCTGAACGAGTTAAAATTCCCTGGAGCCAGCCTGAGGCACCTGCACCCTGGAATAACCATTGAGCATGCCTTTTCACTTCTCCTTCCCGGACTTACCAAAGGTGATTGCAATACGCGTCAAGCGTCGGTGGATAAAACGAAGTACTGGAAATGACACCCGTCCCGATGAACCTCCTGCCATTCCTTCAATCCTGTCACCAGCACTGGACAGTCCCTACAGCCAGGAAGCCAGCACCGGGTCTTCTAATCATGCTGCCACAGGATCCCTTCACTGGCAACGAATCTCTGAGATGGCACAGATTGGACTGCCCATGCTACACTCTCTCGTGGGAGCAGTTCCGGTCGCTGGAACTGCATTGGGAGCTGCAGTTGGCGGGTTGCTATCTGCATTACAGCTCGTGGATGTAAGCATAAATCACGTCTGGGCGGGTCATGCAATTTCACTCATGATTACAGAGACGGAGCCAAAATAAAGCAGACTTGGATCGTCTCACCCGTCGACTTTATCAGCTTCTCTGCCATTTGGCCAACTCACCGACCGCGCAGGGGCCTTTGGAGCAGTCTCGAAAGACCACATTGATCAAGTATGGTCCTCAACATCAGATTTCCGTCACAAACGTGTTTGACATAGGGAAATATCAGCACATTGACTGTCTCGTCGGATCGTCTGACGAAATTCCAGAGTCGTCCCTTTGGATCGCCTACCATCGCACAAGAAATACTTGGCTGTTTTAACGATATCAACAATGGATTACAGGATTATCTGGTAGTGCTTTTGTTTTGAAACATTTTACAGCATTCTGACTTACTGTTCCTAGTTTTCATCTCAGATGGAAATGCTTGCGCTTGTTCGTCACCAGCAAACTGAGATACAAGAAATGAAGGATATGTTCATTGGCTTTGCCGGTCAGCTGCGCGACCTGGTTCCAGCCTACGTTACCCTGATCGATGCCACGGGACGAGGACACCACATCTTACCAGACCAGTGCCACTCCCACGAGGTATGCTTCTGCGATGAAATTGGTCCTGCGAGTAAGCTTCTGAGGTTACTGTTTCAGCAATTAGCCCAGATACTTCGAGGCGTCCTTTATCAGTGCACGGAAGGAGAACAGCGTGCTCTGGTGCAGTGCATCGACAAAGGACAATTCGACTTTTGCATAGACGGGGGTGTCAGGGTAGAAAACCTGACAGCCCTCGAACAGAGTGAATGGCCCGTCGTTCAGGCAGGGACCGTAGTCACCATGAGGGCGGTGTTCAAGACTTGTTTTGGCGTGTGGCCTCGCATTTGCTCATTTTGCAGGTTGAAAGAACCTCCAGAAGAAGTGATGGTTGTCGAGAATGAGTGGTTCGTCTGTCGTAAGCCCACCATGAGATAGTTCAAAACCTTAAATAGTCCAGGGTGTGGTACACAGTTTCGGGCCTCTCCGACCCCCCCAATTCTCCGAGCAGAATGTGGGGAGTGGGTTCCTGAAGAAGGAGGTCGTATCTGCCACTGGCATGTACGCCGGGTGAGTCCCTTTCCAATGCGGAATTCCTGACCCACCTTACTCTGATTATCGTCCAATCACAGATTGTACGTAGTTTCTCGTATTATGCGAGTACAGAGATGATGACTCCTATTCTGCTCCAACAGTACGCTACACCTTCGCTCAATGAGCAGGGGAAGCCTGAGTCGGGTCAGTGCAGAATGTATTGGACGAATGGCACAACTAGACCACGGCGACGACGCAGTGTACAAGTGCAGGATTATGGTCCGACGGAGGTGGCAGTAAGATATCCAACAGGTGCCTATGACCTGTGAACCAACGGACCTAGTCATCGGGTTATCTTAAGCATGAGAGTTGGTTGCATATCCATCCATTCGAATAACGATTGCCCTTCATCGCTCCATCTGTGGATCAGCCGGACATATCATAGCGTTCGACACATCCTAACTCTAGTATGTAGTCGCAATGGCACTCTCTCAGACAATTCTTTCTGTTTTCAGGTGGGCTCGCCCCAACCTCGCTGTACTGCTGCTCGCTTGCATGCATGTAACTTGTGTTGTTGCATAGACACGGAATCTGACGATGAGACGAATACATGAACTACATGGCCCGTAGTAAAGATACCCATTCAATCGAGAGCCACCGTAACGGCAACCGCCCTGCCATCAGAACGTGCTGGGGCGGCGCGCGACAAAAGTCGATTTTGTCTTCCCAACGCGATGTGGGAGAGGGAACTTGAGCCCGGGAACGAGGAGCTGCTTGATATAGGGACGACGAACGTCGTCCGCCTTTTGGAGCTCGACAACGCGGAGAATCTGTTCATCGCCCACGTCAGCCCACGGGTTCCGGGTGCGTGTCATGTCGGCGACCGATGAAATAGAACACGTACGTGAATCGACCGGAAACGAGCACGGTGTCTAGCAGCCATGTCCTGGTACAGCGCCTTGACGGCATCCGCCCGCGAAAGCTCGCGGAACTCCTTGTACATGTTGTGCGTGCCCGAACGAGAATCGTAACGCAACCAGATACCAAAGTTCTTGACTTTCAACGGCTTCTTTTCATGGATCTAGAAAAAAAACATGCGCGCCAAAGCGTGCGAGGGTTCGGAGACCCGTCAGCAATCCCATTCCGCCTGCCACTTGAACGGCTGCAAGGGATACACACAACGTTGACACCAATGATTTCACCGCTCGCTTTCTTAACCTTTTTCAATTGTCTGAATGAAGCGCAGATTGAGATCCAACACGAGGCGGTGTGTTTAGTTTTGCTACGTACCTGAGGAAATACCAGAACCGCGACTTGGCGACGACTTCATTGGGCGCAAAGATGCGCATGCGGTAGATCTTGGGTGTAGGGTCTGATTCGGTAGGGAGATGGCGCCCAACGACTTGGTATTCTTGAAGGCCCATCTGGATCGCAATCGGACATCAGCATGTACATCCATCACTACTACACGGCATCCATCGCCAGAAGACTCTGGAGCGTTGGAACTGCGGTATGGATGGACGATACAGATTCCGTGCTGGAGTGTGGAAGATACGTACCTTTGTGGTAGTCTTGATCTGGAAGCGTTGACGCTGTCGGCGACGATGAGGAACGTCGTAGTATTTGGGTGTATGGTTTGGCTCTGTTTGCCACCAGCTGAGTATGAACTGTGTCAGGACTGCCGAACAAGGGGAATATCCGGCCCGGGCCAGACTGCCCGTAGTGTTTCGCTTCAAGATGTTGCACCACGCTCAATGCAAACTCATTATTGAGATGAAGTCCATGTATTACCATTTCTCTGCGGAAATTCTGGAGGTATGGTTGAATCGTTTCATCAGAAATCGAATATGAAAAACGCCTTGCTTGTCTTTTGGAACGGCAATTTCCATCCAAAGGGAAGTCAGACGCACGATATTGTGAATTTGCAGACTTATCACTCGGTGCTAGGCTGTCTCGCGACGCGGTGAGCAGCATGGAGCCAACAGGTCAGCAGGCTCGTGCTGTCACTGCGGACTCAGGCCCTGATCTGAGATTGTTGTTGGTATCTTCACCAAGTAATGGTGCTGTTATGACTTCATTTCTTCTTTTCTCTTTCCATTTCACATTATCACAATCCAGACCGTTCTAGAACCTATGATGTCATTGTGACGTCACCATACGTCATACCATGCCGATACCTCACGGTTACCTCATGTATAGTAGTATATAAGTAGTCAGTTCCTGTTTGTATTCCTTAGTCTTGAAATAGTTATCGCTTCCCTCAGAAAGCCATTCACTTTGAGTGCGCCCTTTGGGTTGAATCTAACATTATTTCAAGACTATCTTTGTCGCCGAACACTTCGTTCCTCGACCTTACCCATCCCCTCTACTCTCATCGATTCTTGCCTTGAACCTGGACCCACTTCGGCTCAGTGTTCCTGTTCCGCTCTACGTACCTCGCCTTAAACTTCGGGCTCTTCGCTCGTCCTCTCATACGCTTCGTCCCCGCCGAAAGGCAAAGCCGGATCGCAGGCTTAAGCGAAATCCGCGTTCACGCGCGTTATAATAGTGACTGGTAGATAACCAGGCAAATTATCGTTGTGTCGCTTGCGATACGCAGCTAGTCCGGCTTATAACAAGGATAACGTTGTTCTCCCCATAGTGCACTAGGGGCGTATTAGTGGAGCGTGAGGCCACTACGTAGAACGAATCGATAACGTTCACTGTTCGCGTGATCACAGTGATTGTCACATTGCTAGTACCTGCGTCAAAAGGTTGTGCTGCCGATTAAGCAAAGGCAGATAATTCCATCTCTCGACTCGCCCCTCAACACCTTCGGGGTTTTATCGACGTTGAGCTCGTGACTCGACATTCCCATTCCCGCATTCGATCTTGAGGTCTTAGAAGTCGTATTTTACGAGGACTTTGACTGCTCGGATATTGCGATATGTCCTTCCCCAACATGTCTGATATGGCGGCCGCCCTACCTACCACTTCACAATGGACGCGGACTCCCACGCCAGTCGGACCACAACCCCAACCAACCAATCTAGAGGAATTCGTTGAAGCCTACGCCCGCTGGCAACATACGTATGCCATAAGTCCGGCGATGGCAGGATCTCCTCCCAATATGCCAATGATGCCGATTCAACACCCATCGCCCCGATCGACGGCGCAATTCGCGATCCCAAGATCAACCCCTACTCCCTCTTCGGGATCTTCTTCGCCTTCCCGATATACACCAACCCCTCCTACCGTTCGTATTCCAACGTCGCCACTACGGAGACAAAGAACCACCCTCATCCAACCAACCAGACCTTCCGCCACTCCGGCACCCGCTAGCGCAATCATACCACAAGTACCAATTCCTAGTCCGAATAGGAAAATAGGGAAATTGATTGCTGCGAAACCAGAGATGTTCAATGGTTCCAAAGACAAGTTTCTCCAATGGTGGAGAACAATGGTATTTTACCTAATGGGATTCGAAGTCGAACCAAGCGACATCCAACAAATCATGATCGTGCTCTCCTATATGAGAGGAGACAACGCTGCTGGACGTTTCGCAGATCTATACGCGCAAGAACAACGACTTGGACGTCAGACGTTCGAGAAATTCGCCGAATCCCTGGAAGAAACCTTCCTACCCAAAGAGATGAAACGAGAGGCGGAATGGAAATTGATGGCCCTTAAACAAGGCCAGAAAGACACCGTCTCTGACTTCTTCATACGAATGAAACATCTCACCATCGAAGCCGGTTACGACACCACGGCCCAAGCACGACTCCTGATACGCATTACGCGAGATGGAGTTCGTAATGAAATTGTTGAATACGTCGAAAGGTTGAACCCAAACCTGTTCGAATCAGAAAGCCTCGCTAAGTGGGAAAAAGCCCTTACGCGAGCAGAAGCGATCCTCACCGAAATAGCGGATCGAAAAAGACGTGGAGGCAACCAGAACTTCACTCGCAACTGGTTCGGTAATCGACAAAACGACAAAACCACCACGGCGTCTACACCAAATGTCGCACAACCCGCACCAAAGGCCCCTGAAATCCATCCAAATCAAGTCGGTACCTTTGGCGCACAAGGAGGTATCCCTATGGACATAAGCAAAGCAAGGGCCGAAGGAAAGTGTTTCCGTTGCGGAGACCCTTGGCCATGCGCAAAACACTTCAAGCCGCGCGCTCGACAAATTCGAAGCTTCCAGTATAGGGGAGTCAACATTGAGTACACGACGGCAGAGGAGTTAGAAGCGGCTATTACAAAAGCCGAAAAGGATTTTCCAAACGGACAGTAGTTAGTCAGTCGCCTACATGTCCCACCTTTAAGTCATTGCCAAATAAATACTCTGTTTTGAGCATTGATGAGACTGAACCTGAGAATTCACTGGTTGAGGCTGCTGTGCGCCCACGTCAAATTCTCCAACGACCACAGGCTGAGGCTGCGGAGCGCCCGCCTAAGAAGGGGAGGAGTGTGGCTGCAGAGCGCCCCCCAAACCCAAAACAGTCAGCGCCTAAGGAGGAGAAAACCTCTAAAAGGCCTGATACACGACAAAATTGGATGAATACGGTTGACCCTTGGTCTGCCAGATGGATCAAGTTGATGGCCGATAACACTACTGACGGTCGAACGCTGAAACATCTGAAATCGTTCGTACATCCGAGTCGGCAAGGAGAAGTCACGCCCAAACTCGTGCAACAAATCCGATGATTGTCCCTAGAAGAAGTGCAATTCTCCCTCCGAGAAATGCAAAACAAACCAAAATGGATACAACGAAAGCGATCTACCAACTCGTTGGAGACGCACGGCACGATTATGGGTAACGATGGATCAAAAATCCCTGTAGTAGCCTTAGTGGACTCCGGCTGTAGTGGATCAGCCATTGACGAAACGTTTGTAAAGGAAAACAATATATTGACTTATAATCTACCTTTGTCAATTCCTGTATACAACGCAGATGGAACCATGAACAGTAATGGAACCATTTCCAAATTCGTCACAATAGAGTTCTGTATAGGCGAACACTCAGAACAACTCGCATTGGCGGTCACAAAACTATCTACACATCCTGTCTTCTTAGGATACGACTGGCTAAAGGAACATAATCCAGAAATCGACTGGAAGGCACAAACGTTAAAACTTACGTGCTCAGACGATCATCTCCCCAAGCTCGGTCCAATAGAAGATGATGAAGACAAAGTAGACCAATACGAGGACGAAGAGCGACTCTTCCGAATAGACGTAGAGTCCTACATGCGCGCAACCACGGCAACAGAATTAGCAATAGAAGCTGGCAAACAAAAAGTAAACCGCACCTTTGAAAGCGTAGTACCAGAACATTATCACGAGTTCAAAGATGTGTTTGCAAAAGAAAACTTTGACGAGTTGCCGCCTAAAAGACCGTGGGACCACGCAATCGAATTGTTGCCCGGAGATCACACAATCGACTGTAAAACGTACAACTTATCTCCGGACGAACAAAAAGAACTCGACGCTTTCCTTGAAGAGAACCTCAAAAGTGGACGCATCCGTCCCTCTAAATCTCCATTTGCATCGGCGTTCTTCTTTATTAAGAAGAAGGATGGAAAATTACAGCCTGTACAAGATTACCGAAAACTTAATGCCATAACTGTCAAAAACCGATATCCCCTGCCGCTCATCTCGGAACTAATCGACAAACTAAAGAATTCGAGATATTTCATCAAACTCGACATTCGTTGGGGGTATAACAACGTCAGAATGCGAGAAGGAGATGAATGGAAGGCGGCGTTCTGAACGAATCGTGGGCTGTTCGAACCCTTAGTAATGTTCTTTGGGTTGACGAACTCACCCGCGACGTTCCAAACCATGATGAACCAACTGTTCCGCGATCTGATCAATCAAGGGCACGTTGTGATTTACATGGACAATATCATGATCTTTACCGCAGATCTTGAACAACATCGAAAGGTGGTTAGCGAAGTGTTACAAGTACTACGAGATAATAAACTGTACTTGAAACATACCAAGTGTGAATTCGAACAATCAGAGACCGAATACCTTGGTTTAATCGTAGGCCATCAAACGGTTAAAATGGACAGTGCCAAAGTGCAGGGAGTCACTTCTTGGCCCGTTCCAACAACCCGAAAACAAGTTCGAAGCTTTCTTGGCTTTTTGAACTTTTATCGACGATTCATAAAGGATTTTGCCCAAAAGGCGAGACCTTTAAATGCTGCAATATCAGAGAAAATAGACTTCGTTTGGACAGACGAATGTCAACAGGCATTTGAGTCGTTGAAAACAGCAATCATGACGGCACCTGCTCTAGCCATGCCTACACCCGATGATCCTTTCTGAGTGGAAACCGACGGTTCTGGCATTGGATTGGGAGCAGTGCTAACACAAAAACAAGACGATCGATGGCACCCCATTGCCTTCATCTCGAAATCCCTGTCTGAAGCGGAACGTAACTATCACGCCACAGACTTGGAAGTCGATGCGATCATCTTCGCCCTCCAGGAATGGCGCCATTATCTGTTAGGTGCTAAATACCCGTTTGAAATTTTGACGGACCATCAAAATCTGTTATATTTCAAACGACCCCAGGATCTTTCCCGACGACAGGCACGGTGGCAGCAGTTGCTGCAAGAATATCATTTCACCATTGTCCACCGATCTGGAAAAACTAACCCTGCGGATCCTCTGTCCCGGAGGTCAGACTTTGAAAAGGGGGTAGAGGACGATAACAAGTCCAAAATCCTCCTCCCTGATCACCTCTTCGCACCATCGCCATACTCGAACAACGAAGGAGCTGCTGTGCGCTCCCTCGACTCGCAAAAACAGTCGGAATCGAATGATCTAGAGGCTGCTGAGCACCCAGTCATCTCGAAAACGATTGAGTCAATGGTAAAAGGACTGCAACATAAAAGGGAAAAACATGCGACCAAGGGATTGACCATGGAAAACTCGGGTTGGGAACAAAGAGACGGTGTATTGTACCACAAAAATCTCCTGTATATTCCAAAGGATGAGAAACTTCGTGAGACAGTCATACAACAAAATCATGATCACCCCCTCGCCGGACACCCTGGAGTCAAAAGGACAAAGGATTTGATTCTCGCCAAATATTATTGGCCCACCCTGCGAAAGGACATAGAAAAGTATGTCGCGGGGTGTGACAAGTGTCAAAAGAACAAGTCCATCAGCAAAGCGTCCAAAACTCCCTTACAACCGAATGAGATTCCACAAAACCCGTGGGAAATCATATCTGTTGACATCATCGGACCTTTACCCGAATCACAAGGAAAGAACGCCATCCTAACAGTGGTTGATCGTTTTTCCAAAATGATTCGACTATTCCCAATCTCCACAGAAATCACTGCTCGAGGAGTGGCTACCATATTTCGTGATCATATCTTCAAACTTCACGGAACTCCACGAAAAGTGATCTCTGATAGAGGACCTCAATTTGTCTCGTCATTCATGGATGCGCTTTATACACTACTAAAAATCGAAGGAAACCCATTGACAGCGTATCATCCCCAAACGGACGGACAAACCGAGAGGTACAATGCCACCATCGAACAATACTTACGTCTGTATACCAACCATCCCCAGAACGATTGGGTAGAATGGTTAACCCTGGCAGAGTTCGCACACAACCAGAATACGACAGTTAGCGGATACTCTCCTTTTATGCTCAACTTCGGCCAACAACCGAATATTAGAGGGGAACACCGCAAAACTGTTCGAAATGAATCTGCCAAGGAGTTCGTAGAAATGATGCAAGGAACGTTCAAACTGGCGAAAGAGTCACTGGAACATGCGGCTAAAGACATGAAACGATTCCACGACAGAAAGAGTCGCACAAGTGTCGAATACCAACCTGGAGATCTTGTACTACTTGAAGGAACAAATATTCGTTCTGATCGACCGTCAAAGAAGTTAGACACAAAACGATACGGTCCCTTCAAAGTCGTGGAAAAGGTTGGAAATGCCGCATACAAGTTGAAGTTAGACTCAAAATGGAGAGGCATTCACAATGTCTTCAATGAGTGTTTACTTCATCCGTACACAAAAGGAGTATTCCCATCACAAAAGACTACTCCCCCTCCCCCTCCAGATATTGTTAGCGGTGTAGAGGAACAAGAAATTGAGGAAATTCTGGCATCCAGAGAGCGAAGGAACAAGATCAAATACTTGGTTTCGTGGAAAGGATATCCAACAGAGGAAAACAAATGGATTACGGAGTCCAATCTAACTAACGCACCCGATGCCATTCGAGATTTCCATCGTACACATCCGACTGCTCCTCGTCCCGAAAAGAAACTGCATCTTCATTACCAAGCTAATATTCCCGATGCCCCTTGTGTATGCCCTATCTGTCTCGACACTCCTTCACCTCCCACACTTTCTTCATCCCTCTTCATGAATCCAGATTTCCTTGAATTCCGTAAACAGTTTCAACGGTACCCCGAGAATATGTTCGAATTGGTTCCTAGTGACGCGGACGTCACTCCTTGAAAAGGGGGTAATGTTATGACCTCATTTCTTCTTTCTTATTTCACACTATCACAGCCCAGAACATTCCAGAACCTATGACGTCACCATACGTCATACCATGCATATACCTCACGGTTACCTCATGTATAGTAGTATATAAGTAGTCAGTTCCTGTTTGTATTCCTTAGTCTTGAAATAGTTATCGCTTCCCTCAGAAAGCCATTCACTTTGAGTGTG